>JASJOG010000140.1:600000-908410 GCA_030142905.1 Heliopora coerulea
ATCAGCCTTCATACGCGACTGGACGAGAACGGTTGAATCCCCCTCGCACGTCTCAGGAGCTTCAGGGGTCTGAAAAGGATCAGCACTACTTGCCTCAGTTACTCCCAAAACCGTTCCACCTTTGGTCGAAGGGAAAAAGCTCACGTTGGTCCTCCCATGGAGTCCTGTTAAGTAATAGGAGCTACACCCCTTATCAAAATTGCCCTTTAAACTTAACCTATTTTCTCTAAGGAAGTCCCACCCTAACACGCAGTCATAACTGATGTTGTTGCTAACCAGAAAACGTCCGTTGTACGTTACCTTACTTTTAGGAAGCTTTACATTTACCATTAGTTGACCAAGAATACTTAAACTACTCCCTGTGATCGAGAGACACCGTTCTGCCACGGTAGTATCCATTAGGTGATTATCAAAATCAATAATAGAATGAATTTTATCGCTAATGAATGTTCTCATTGAGCCTGTATCAATAAGTGCATGCACCTCGACGTCATTAATAAAACACTTAACAAAAGGTTGTGTAGGTACAGAAAAATCTTCGTTACTCTTACTACGATCATTAGCACTTACCCAAGGACGACCTGCGATCCCACTTACCGAGTCGCCCTTTGGGAGTTTACGGTTCGCACAATCTTTGGCGAAGTGTCCGTACCCCTGGCATTCGTGGCATCTGTTAGCGTTGGTTCTGGAGTCGGGTGACTGTCTTTGGTCTTTGAACCAGCAGTCTCTGGCAATGTGGCCCTGCTTGTTGCAAACAAAACAGGTTCTTTTCTCTCGTTTTGTGCTTGGCTGTTCCGTCCCTCTAGGATTGTTCCGGTCGCTTGCCGATAACTTCTCTTCCATGCTGTTTTGTTTTCTGGCAAGATCAGAAACCATCGCAATTAAGGTAGCCATTTCTTCACCTCCTCTACTCGTTACATTCGCAGTAAACGTCTCATGGTTCTGGTCTGTGAAGTCTTGAATGGCTCGATACCGCTTGACGAAGGAAACCATCTTCGGCAGATCTGGGGCAGGGTCGCTTTCCAACAGTTTTATCTTTATGTTCTTTGGCAACCCTTTCATGAACTGTCTCGTCAGGAGTGCTGTTTTTGCGCTTTCGTCAACATCAGGATCTGCTTTTAACAGGATCTGCTCTAACTCCCATTTATAAACGGATGGGTCCTCGCCTGGTTTTAACAATCTCGTCTCAAACTCGGCGTAGTAAATTTCTTTATTGGCTGGTGGGCACATTGCTTCTTTCAGAGCTTTGACTGCGTTGGCGTAGGACTCACGGCTTGCATCGTCAAATGCGTAAAAATGGCTCGCTGCTTGTCCCCGAAGAAAAGCGGGTAACTTCTTGATTTTGGCATCCGCTTCCATCCATTTGCCTTTGCACAAGCGTCGAATTCGCGAAGCCAAGTTACTATGTCTCCGTGCTCAAATTTACCAGGCAAAATTGCTGTCGCCATGTTTGGGGATTCAACAGATCCCACCGCTGCCACCAAATTTGTTACGTGCCGATCGAATGGAAACGCGTACACTCTGAGATCCAGTGCAAATCTCACTTTATTCTTTTTACAACCTCTGTTTTTATCTTTGTTATGTTACTATTTTTATATTTTTAATTTCCTCCGAGTAATTAAGTTAACATAAAGATCACACAAACAGGATACACAGTAATTAACACATTTTACACTCATGTAGACCGCTTATCTGAAATATTGACAGACATTGAACAGTTACATATGTCCTCATCTGTTGCTGGATGTGTGGGTTTTTGAAAGCTTTCAACAGCCCTAGTCAGGAGTTCTCTTACAACATGTTTCTTCCAAAATGCTTCTAGCTTTGGAAGTAGCTCATCTAGAAAGTCTTGATCTTTGGGGATGTTACATGCAATAAACCCATCGTTAAGTTTTACTAGAAACAGGCACTGGCCAATATCATACACTTCCATTTGAAGCTGGACCTGCATGTAATATGTATGATCATTCCTCAATGTCCCTTCATAAACGTAACTAGATTGATCATTCCAAAACTCAGTGCATGTCATGTGGCGGGCTGAATAAGGACACTTTATTTCCACAACAAACTTCCCATGGCACTCGCATGTCACAATACCATCAGCTGTTGCTGACAGCCACGGCCTATTAGTGGCAATCTTCATTCCAGTTTTGTGTAGTCTGCCATTGACGTGTTCCTTCTGTACTTCCCTTTGAAAGAGTTCAAACACAACCTCTTCATTGTCTCTGCCATATTTTATTGATGCAGCATTGATCGGCTTTGCACTCATCGTGGTGATACCTTTGATAACTGACGGTGCCGGATTGTCCTGGTTCGTCTTTGAAACAGTTTGTGCAAAAGAGGCTGTAATGTGGCCTGGGCACTGTTCGTACCATACAGTGCTTTGGGACTGAGTACGTGTTTGTTCTTCAAGGAAGTCAACTTCGTCCACAGAAACTCTCAAGTCACTACACACTTGATCCACCTTCGATGACAACTCTTCTTCAGAAAGTCTTGCATTTTCCTCACTGTATAGCGCTCGAAGTGGCATTGGCAGCTTGACCACTGGCTTGACAACACGCCGACATCTAAATACCTCTGCTGTTTCACCAAAAAGTGATAACACAACTGGTGCCGGTTCTTCTCCTACAAAACTTTGTAGAAACGAATGCTGATCCTCTCCTGACGATCCATTGATGTTGCTGGTGCTGCGCGGTTTTCTTGCATTGGCGACGACACGCGCCACTACTTTATCGCCATAAAAGCAAATGTCCTTGATTCTCGCAGGCTGCACTTTGGACGTGAAGAAATTATTCCACTCGCATGGCTTGCTGGTGCACGTCATAGTGGTCACCCCCAACCGAACGGCCGCTTCAATCTTAAACAATACTGCTGCAACGTGAGAACAGGATTCGCCTAACCTGTGAAAAGAACAATACATAAATTTACAAAATAATATTAGTATTGATACTAAAGTAAGTCAGGTGTAATGGTTTATTTTATATTTTGTAGAGAATGAGCCGCTGCCACAATTCTATTAAATTTTGAAAATGTTTTCTATAAAAAAATACATTGTTGGCCTTTCATCAATAGGAGGGAGGCAATTTATTTTATGGGGCGTGGCCTGATTGGCCTCAGGGTTTGCAAGATCTCTGCACTACAAAATATGCATTTATCTCTGGAATAAATTTTCTGAAACTCTTGCCAAGAATCCTTACTAGGTTTTTGCTATAAGTCAAAATCAATGAGTGTTCCAGATCTTTGAAAAATGTAAAATGGACCATAAACAACCCAAAATATTAATAAAATTGTGATCACTTACCCTGCCATGCAAGTACAATGTCCGGCGAGAACTTCTCCATCCTTGTTAGTGGCAACCCATGGCTGGTGGCTTGGGTCATTGGCTCTCTGAGATGGTCGCACATCTGCTCTAAAAACAATAGACTCATGTTCTGTGACGTGATGACGTACTGCACCGACGAAACCTGTAGTGAAGTAGCGATGTGCTTCAAGTGACCGGTAGTTTTTCATTGCCTCATGAGTATAGACTCCTGAAATGAACAAAATAATTGCCATGTAAACGTGTGCAAAATATAACCCGATCAATAGCCTTGTCCCCCACTTCACACCGCCAAACGTGATATCTTGATTAGAAGAAACCCCATATTTTTTCTTATAATCCCAGTGAAATTTCTGTGTTTAATCACAGCTATAGTTTGTACACCAGAATAATTACTGATACATAAACAAAATAAAATTTACTTTCACTTTGAAAAAAACATGAAAAACCTACCTGCAGATGAGATCAAATACATAACAAGATCGGGAAATTGTACGTCTGGCCACTGCGTAGGTTCGTCTACCCAAGCATCTGCTGGTAGACGAAAGGGACATTCTCTCAGCCCTATTGCCGCTAGTTTCGAGTCATATCTCTTCCTAGCCTCGATAGAGAGACTGTCTATATAATTATATGACATTTCAGAAGAATAACGAAAAAAAATCGGTATAAACACCTAAAAATAGGTTACAAAATTTCGCTGTCGAACACAATATGGATGCCGGTGAAGAACGCGGTTTGTTTTCACCGGCAAGCCGATTGTCGTCACGTGACTAATGACCTGTGACGTAGTTCCGCCCGAGGCTATACATAGTACGTATCAGTTTTACAAACTTGTATTTACTAGCAAACGATAGAACCCGATGCAATTCCTCCATCGTCTACAAGGAGAGGATATGCCACCATGAAAATTATCCGGTATTAGAGTAGCCCAAAAAATAACACTTGGTAACACTGATTGAGTACACAAATTCCTGCATTCAACTAAAGTTCAGCCTCACACAACATAGTCACTACACGTGTAAATGGCTCCACGCACGTCGAGATTAGTGCTCTCGTACCACGCGAACGCACGGTGGGCGTAGGCCGAGGGTACAATCTGAGGTTACTGTTTCAATGTCTGTCAGGGGCTCAGAAATGTTTTCTGTGTGTCAAACTATTAGAAATACGTGAACTAACATTACTATTAATGCCATAACTTTGAAAAATCCCCTCCACTTTGCCTCTGTATTTATTAAACACTATTCACTTTGCCCCAGGTGAATAATTGTTAAAGTAAATATACTAACTAGGCCCCTGATAAAATTATATGAGGCCATTCACATCTTGGCCCCTCACTTCCACCCACTGTGAAATAGGATCATCTTTATCACAGTTCATCTTGTTGCTACAGTATGTTGTTGTTATTGTGGTGAAATGAGACATAATAAAGTGCATTCTGCAATGACATGAATACTGTAACTGACAGAATCCAGAATGCACTGCCTACGAATGCTTAAAATAATGTTACAATATTATGTCATTGCTATATGCAAACTTCCAGACTTGATACTGGGTGTGTTTAGTTTACTGCATAATCATTACCTGAAAACTTACAGAACATAGAAAAAGTAGGACAGCAGTTTGTTGCACTTTTCAAATCTCTTCTGTTATTGCAAGCATTCTTTATCATCAACTTGCCCTGGTCTTTAGCATACTTTCTTCATCATTGTTGCTCCTCTTAATAATCATTTTCCTATTTGACTTTCTTGGACGTTGCTTCCAAGAATACCTGTATCTGCTACATATCTGTATCTGCTAAACTCAGGTTTAAGACTAGCAAAGAACCATAACTTTTTGCCAAGTTTTTGTTGACTTTGTTTCTACATCTTGTTTTGTAACCAATACTGTAATCAGTGTCCTGACACTTACATGTACATGCAAATAATGACAGCCAAATATTCATCAGTGATTCTCATTACCTGTTGTGTATACATAATTACATAAATACAGCTTGTTTTTCCAAATATTTACTCTAATGATGACTTTGAAATAAAGTTAAAATATTACAGTTTCAACATTCAACTTTTGTGACTCTTAATTGATCACTTGAACCATGAGTTTACAAGTTTTATTTTCTGTTTAGAATTTGATTTGTTTTATACAACTTCTCTTAACTGCCATAAACTTGCTGGCATAAGGGTGTTGTCATTGCCTGTAGCATTTGTAAAACAGACACGTGATTAACCATCTACTGTAGGGGCAAATGCCCAACTCTATTGAATTAAACCATCTGGAACTAACCTGGATCAAATTCTCAAGTGTACCCTAGCTCCTTAAAATGGATTGAAACCAGTACATGTTTAATGGAAATACTTGTTTCCAGTGTCTGCAGCAGATGGCAGTACACTGCAAAGATGTCTAAAGAGTTGAATTATTGCCAGTTTGGAGACTATGCAGCTTTTTACTTTACCAATTGAAATTTCATTATTGGATTGCTGGTGGTTCTTTTTTACAACTCTGTCATAAAGGAAGATACAAGAACCCTTTCTTAACTGAGGATATACTTCATCATTTTACTCTGCCTAATCCCCAACATTTTTCTTGTCAAGGAGAGACCTGACTGGCTGGAAAATAGTTATGACTGTGTGCCCAGACTTTAAATATGAGGTTCATTGAATTCAGTTTTCTGTACTGCAGTCAAAAAGAAACACTTCATGCTTTGGGTGCTTTACCAGTGTATGGCAGATGGTGTAGACAATATAACAGCAGGTATTGAACTGTAACTTTGAAACCAGCCCTGAGTTAACGTTAAATTGCTTTTATCAAAGTAATTTGCTGACCATAAACCTTACGGTATTATCCATAAATTCAGTTTTCATTGTTTTACTGTAGTAAGTATATCATCAAATATCGTAGAATTTATACTTATACTATCCTTCATCCCATTTATTTAACAACTATGCCAGAATCAAGGCCCTTCATCCTTCAATTATGCCATAAGCTTACAACTGGTCATGAAGTGAAATAAAAACCAGTCTAACCGATAAACTTCAGGCTTACGGTTTAAAAATTGCCCATTGCTGAGATGTTATTCGTCTTCTTTGATTTACGGTAATCACATCAAAGGACAAACCAGCTACAAAATTGTAACCTCGGTTAATCAGTTAAAATAATTGAACTCCATCGATCAGTACACGCCGTACGAAACCACGCCACATTCCTGTACTCCGCTATCTACTGTAACTACAGGAAGAAAATGGTGATTTCGGCTTCTTTCGTGTCGGATTCGACGGTAATGTGAGTTAAACTCTCGTTTCCCTAGTAGCCATTAATTAACAATTGCATTCCTTTAGGTTTGTCTCGCTCTGTCATAACCGCAACAAACAGGAAGCCACTATTCCACTTCATAGGAGCTTGTTATCTTTGAATAAATTTTATTCTTTTCCACTTTATAAAAATTATTGACAACAAAACAAAACTCTGGTGGAAAACCTCATTTGTTGGATAGGAAAGGCAGTTTCGAACTATAACTTTGTCCATCAGTTTAGTTGCTTATTACTCTCGGACAATCAATTATTCCAATGGACAGCAATCTTGGTGAATAGCTATATTATAATTACATTCATAACCAGTTCAAATATCATGTTTCCAGACTTGCCAACTCTCACGGTTTTGCCGTGAGACTCACGATTTTGACCACAATCTCACGGTCTCACGATTTCTCACTAAATTCTCACGATAAATTGAAAATGAGTCATGGGATGGAAGATTTGTTGTTCTAAAATTGAAAGGATAAAATTCTGGCGTCTTTTTTCAGCATAACATAAACGCAGTAAGTAGCCCTTTTAATAGTTCGTGCTGACGTGGGTAACTGCCATATAAGCCCATATAAGACGTACAATTACCACAATAATTTAATAGAAATTATTATTATGCGCATAAATTATATAATTTGCGTGCACGTGGTTGCAACATTTTCAATATGGCATCCATATCAAAGCGTTCATATTCTCAGTCAAGCGATGAGGAATCTAGCTGAAACCGACACGGAAACAGAAAACCAAAGCAGTGTAAATGACAATATTTCCATTAAGAATACAGCAAATCCAAAAGGTAAAAGGGCTGCTACTTATAGAGTTGTTTATAAAGCAGAATGGGAAAAAGAGTTTCCGATTCGACCAGTTGCTAATGACAAACACAAGTTCCACTGTATTCCTTGTGGCAAAAACTTATCATGCCATCACCAAGGTTTGGCCGATGTGAAGGTACATTGTGGTGGAGATGCACATAAGAAAAATCTAGCAACATTGAAGAAGCAAAAAACTCTTCACTGCTTTGCACCAAACCGGAACGAGGACACTACCTTTTCAAGAAAGGTGACTAAGGCTGAAGTGATGGTCACAAACTTTCTGGTTCAACATAATTTGCCCATAGCCACCGCGGATCATCTTGGACCTCTTTGCAAGGAGATTTTTCCTGACAGCTCAATAGCCTCATCGTATTCCTGTGGTAGAACAAAGTCATCTGCTATTCTGAACGAGGCTCTCGCCCTTCAGTGTCATAAATACGTTGTAGAACACGGCAAAACGCATTCTTACAGTGTTGGTACCGATGGATCCAATGACACAGGAGTAGAGAAAATGAACCCGGTTAGCATTAGAATCTTTGATCTTAGTCGTTCAAAAACTGTGACAAACCATTTTTTTGATATGTGCTTGACAGAAGGAGAACATGGAGCAAAAGCTTTTAAAATATTCGAAGCTATCGAGGAGAAATTTACCACAGATTCTATGTTGTGGACAAATTGTGTTAGTTTAAGTATTGACAATACAAATACTATGATTGGAAGAAACGATTCTGTAGCTTCGCGTTTTGTAAACAAGAATCCAGAAATCTTTGTTGCAGGCTGTCCATGTCATCTTGCTCATATAGCTGCGAGTCATGCTAATGACAGTTTTAGTGAAATTCTTGGATTTAATGTAGAAGATGTGTGCATAGATTGTTTCTACTGGTTCGATAAGAGTTCCAAGCGCAAAGGCAAGCTCCTTGAATATTTTGACTTTTGTAATCAGGAATGTCAAGCTGTTTTAAAACACCTGTCTGTTCGATGGTTGTCATTACAACGCTGTATGGACAGAATCCTGAAAAAGTATCCCAGTTTAAAGTCATATTTTTCAAGTGAAGATTTTGAGGATCAACGATTTCAAAGGTTGTCCTCTCTGTTTAGTAATCCTTTACTGGAACCCGCTCGGCTTTTTCAAACCTCCTCAATTTCATTGTTGACCGAGTTCAACCTTCTTTTGCAACGAGATGAGCCAACTATCCATGTACTAAAGCCAGCAATGGAAAGGCTTGGAAGGAAACTTGCCAATCAGATTGTTCTGCCAAGAGTCATGAAAGATGCTAATTCAATTGCTGAACTTGACCTTGATGATGAACATGTTTTTATGGAGTCCAGATCACTATTCTTAGGAGGCACTACAAAGTTTACACTGAACCGATTACGCAATGGTAGGACTATCAGTGATGCAGATTACAAGAAAATCCACGAAGCTGCACATCACTATTTCAAAAGTTCCTTGAAATATGTTTTGGATAAATTTCCAATTGTTACATGTATATACTAGATATTATATTTAGGATATATTGCTTTCGTGCATGAATATTGCTTTCGTGCATTTCGTGCATGAGTAATTTGCTTTCGTGCATGAGTGAGGAAATAGATAAACCTCAAAACGCAACGCCTTAGCCTACAAGATAACGTAACGGACATCCTGTGCTGGAACAAGCTTTCACGCACCGTTTAACGTAAAGAAAATAGTCATAATCCTAACGTATAAAAGACAGAGCACAACTCAGCAGTGTATGTATTATTCATAAGGCGTTAGCCTGAATAACATCATTACGAACCGAAGTATTAAAAGGAATTATCAATATCAAGAACCAAACAAATCAACAGAACCGAAGAAACCAAGAAGTCAAAGTCGTCAAAGAAATCAAAAGAACCAAAATCCAAGAGCGTACAGAGTGATCAGAGTTGTACTCAGTCTCACAGCAGTTCATACATATTTCAAGGTTAGGAAGAATAAAGACGTTAATCTTTAAGTAATTCAAGTAAAGTAAAATAAATAGTTGAAAATATAGCTGGTTTTGTATTCTTTGTTGCGAGCAAATTGAACCAAAAGCAGCCACATAATTCAATAGGGACCGGCTCGTAACACAATTAACAGTGATGTATTTTGTAATGCTGTTTGGGTGAATGTACCAGAGCGTCTTAATGCTACCTGGGAAAATGTACAGTTCTTTCTGGACAAATTTTCGTCGCTTACTTTGCTTGAGAGAATTGACTTTGATGAACTATATGATGAATTTGTAGATTATCAAAGTATAACTGACGATTCTATTGGAAAAAGAGCATGGGAGGAAGCAAAGGTTGTTGAGGGCATGGATGGAGATGGAAATGAAATTGCTCATTACCGAGTCGATATCTTATGGTGGCATTTAGCCCACTTAAAAGTTGCTGAAAAATCTACGCGAAATCGCTTCAAGCACTTACCAAAGATTGCAGAAGTTGTTCTAGTTATTCCCCACAGTAATGCTGAACAAGAGAGGCTTTTTAGCATTGCAAAGAAGAACAAAACGGACAGTCGTTCCAACCTTAAGCTTGACGGTATCTTGTCAAGCATCTTGGCAATGAAGTTACAATATCCTGAATCATCCACGCCATGTCATGAATGGAAACTCAGTGACGAAATGCTCAAAGATTCAAAGAATGCCACTGTGAAGTACAACAAGAAACATACTGAATAAATTAATATTTACCATTTAGTTAAAGAAAACAATTATTGGAAAGAAATAAAACTTGATATTGTGCCATTTTTTTAAAATTTTATGTTGTTCTGGTAGGCAGCAAAATAGAAAATGTTGTTTTGTTATTTTCTCACTATTTATCCATCATCTCACTATATTTGGGAATGATTTTTGAAAATCTCACTGTTTTTGCATGAGGCAGGTTGGCATGTCTGGAGTTGAGAAGTCGCCAGACACGTTCCCCACGTCGAGTTCTGTAGTACCAAGTTTCGTCGACTTACGAAAGTGTTTTTAAACACATTGTGCGAAAAGAATGTGTACTAGGCTTAAAAATGTAGGAATATCAATGTTTGAATTAGCTCTTTGGCTTGACATATATGAACCAAAATCGTTTCATAAACATCTCCTTTACCTTTCTTGCTCGCCATATTGAATCGATAATGATAAATAATGCTAAATAATGCTATAACTGCTGACCAGGGTAATAATTTAGCTTGTGGACTCGTAGTATTTCGCGGTAAATTTAAATAAGATTATAAATTTTGGTGGTTTCATCCTTCTTCACTGGTTAAAAAGTTGTGCAAAAAGTTTACGGAATTATTTTATCGTTAACACCTTTTTATTTTAACTTAAAGAGGTATAACATTATGTCCGATTTACCACCAAAAGATTCATTTTTAAAATGGAAATTAGGAGTCGAGGGACCTTCATTAGCATATGCAAATAAGCTCAGTGCAAGACAAGTGGTTATGGTCGTTGCAATACCATATCCTCTCTTAAAAGCTTGGCATGAATACAAGGCTGAAGTTCAAGACCATAAGAGGCATCAGAGGGAAACAGCAAGTAATTTGGATAGTAATATTTCAAGCTGCCTGTGCAATAATTCTTTATAAAACGACATTTAAATTTTATGAAAATACAATCTGATAAAATTCTGATTTCCAATTCATACGCTCCTCGAAGCGTGAGCTTGCGATCACATCAAGCGCGAGTTCCGGTTTCGTGATTCGCTTGTGTCAGCGATTTCTGGCCATGAGTGACCATTTTACAAACACTGGCAGTATCATTTTAAAGAAAATAACAAATGAGTGGTATAGAGGATAATGAACAGGAAATGTAGTTTACCGGAAGTTTCTTAACTGGAGCCCGATGTACGGGACTTGAATAGCTTCTCGCACGGTCAAGCCCCAGTGAGTGATCAGCGGTAACCTTGTTAAGAACTGTAGAACCTAAATCATGCGCCCCCAAGTTGCTTTATCTAGAAGATATGTCGCAGGTTGTTCCATAAAATTTAAGTTACATAGTTCGAACAATCGATACAACTGTTTACTCACTGGATCTTGTCAGTCAGATAAATTATCAGGGCTTCAAACAACTCGCCCGAAGTATCAGTCCTTCAAAGACCGTTTCGGCTAACTTGATGAGATAAAACCTTCCTGAACTAAGAATACGTCTATCATGTAATAATTTATCTTTAATTTATTTAAATTAAATAATTCCAGCTAGTTCCTTAGAATTTGAGAGTTTTCTCCCACCAAAATTTTTAAAATTTTTAGGATTAAGTATCTCTGATCAGTACCGGACTTTTCAGTTTTACTCTGGCCAATGCCAGACGACTTTACTCGTCAAGAAGAGACATCTCGGACAGGGAAGTGTTAACAGTATTCTGAACAACTGTCCCTTGAAGTAATATTTTAAGTACTAGTTGGTGTTCTTCCTCCGATTTCTAGATACCGAGAAACAAGTTGAAAAACGAGGCGAAGCCGAGTTTTTCTAACGAGTTTCGAGGTATCTAGAAATCGGAGGAACAACACTAAACGAGTGTTTCAAATTACTTTTCAAACGAACCAGTATTTTAGGCGAAAATCAAGCCGAAAGATGCCGGAAAAATTCAGCTGTAATGGCTTCCTCCGATTTCTAAATACTGATTAATTATGTATTTGTTTTGTTTTCTTTTCGTGAATTATTAATGAGTTTGAGAAGGAAATACGCATCTTATTTATAGGCGTACCAGCCCTAATCATTTGGGGGGGGGGGGGGGGGGCAGACAATCTGCCCGAACCGCTCTGCTCGAATGTTTAGTAAGAGAAATCCTAGGAATAAGAATTATATGCTGCACACGGTATATATATGGCAACCTGAATGCACGCTAATATCCAAGCTCTTGTTCATCGTTACCGATTTTTAAAAATTTTTCTGTTTTAATCACGCTTAGAAATTTAGTTTTCCCAATTTTGCCTGAGCTATTTGCCGAATCTGGTCCTCTCCAAATATTTTTTTCGGGGGGGGGGGCAGTTGCCGCTTGCTCCCGCCGGCCCGTACGCCTATGACCTTATTTCATATCTCTTTGCATGTAAATGCATTCGCAAACGAGACAAAATTTGCTGTTTTGATAATTGTAGGAGAATGGTCGTTTACCTCTGTAAAGCTTGTGCTTTGTAACCTCAATATTAGTGATTTTAGGATTTGAAAAATGAGAGGGGGCAGTGGTGGGTTTGCACAGAGTGAATGCAAGCATTACCTGATAATGAAACAAAATGGATGGGCATATTTGTATTCTTATGAGGAGTTAGCGCTGGAAACCAATTATTGCGGGCTCTGATTACAACTCACAAGTTGGGTGCGCACTAGAAAGTAGCCACTGAGAATAGGTCACTGTGAAGAGAATTGGATTGGAAAATCAATAATTTTATTTACCTGATATCCTCTCACCTCAGAATCAGGATAATCCTGAAATGCCAATGGTCTTAAGATTCAAAATTATCCCGAATGTTATGGTTAGGGTTAGGGTTAGAATTGCGGCTAGGATCCTAGTTCTAACCCTAACCCTAATTCTAACCGTAGACGTGTTACTCCTGGTCAAATTTTAACGTAAATCCCAACGATTTTTTTCCAAAAACTTAACAGGTGAATAGAATAGTTTGGGTTATGAGCCTCAACCTTCCACTCATCTTTAGTTTACCCAACAGATTACATGTTAATCACCATCAGCGTGGCACATACGCTGTGTTAATTTGGGAGTCTTTTCCCCCAGTATCCCCCATGAAATCTCAACTGCTGGCCGGTTACCCAGCAGTTTATTCGATTCATTAAAATAATACTATGATGCCGAATAGAAAGCTTAGCAGAGAAAATACACAATCAATAACTAGTAAAAACAAATTTCAATACATCGATATATCTGAAATGCCGTCTAGTACAGTACATACAAAATTGTTAAGCTGTTTCCTACCGAGTTTTTGTCCAATGCGGAATGTACGCTGTTTGAATTTGGTGGCGAGGAGGATCAAGGCCACCCCAGGTCCCCCCGTAAAACCGCTATTGCACCTCATATGGCCAGTGGGGTTCAACTAACAATAACTTCTCTAATAATTTATGTAAATCCACGGACGTTGGCACAACCGTTGAGTTTCCTCATATATTGTAACGTAACAGCAAGGGTATAGAAGTCGTTTTTCTTCATCTTAAAACATAGATTTTTATCTATAGCTGAGAGGTCTACAATAGGTTTTATTACCAATCTTAAGTGCGCATGCTTCTTTTGAACCAAGAAGTGTTTTCGAGGCCCGTGACAGGAATTGCACCCTCAACCTTCTGATCGCCGATGTAGTGTCCTAATTATTGAGCTACAATTAATTGGATGGTAGAGCAGTGGTTACATATCGTATTCGTCTTTGCGAAATTAACGAAGGAATGCATGCACGTCACTCAAATATCAATAATTAACTGCAGCCAACAGCTAACACCTCATTCTAGTCTTTTGTACTCGATTAATGATCACATTTTATGATTTAAATTCAGAAATGTCGGTCGACTTCCCAGTCCTCCATTTAACTCTTTTACTTCGACAGCTAGGAAAATAGTTTTTGCAATTCCATGGCTAATGCGTCGAAATAAAACATCTATTTTTACCTTTTATCATTTTAATAAACCAACATAGAAATTTTGGTTGGCCGATTTTTTTTTCACGAGGGACTACCCCATTCTACTCTCGTCTGGGGCCACTCCTGGTAGGTAAACCTCAGAGCAGACAAAGTTACCTATTCATAGCTTTTTATGGAATAGCGACTTAATCATCATATTGTCCTACTCCGTGGGTAAACTTTAAGTTCGTTTTCCCAGGACCTCTCCGTTGGATAAGTTGTCCAATATTAGTATAAACTGTCAAGGAAGGATTGATTGGGATTACTGGAGTGCGTCAAGAACATCCGAAAACTAGACTGTAGGGATATGGGCAAAACTGAAGATTTTTGCCTTTGTTCCCATGAAAAAAACTATAAAATAATATGAGAATGTAAATGAAATAAGTACATTCGTACTTTCTAACATTACTTACCATGTAGTCTGGCATTTTCTGCACCAGCAATGACAACTTTTCGTCTTTGAATGATTTCATTTCTGACTAGTGAGCCTAAATATCGGCTGAAAAAATTTTCTATTTCCTATTTTTTGAAGAGAATTATAAAAGAGGAAATTGAGTTTCATATGTCCTTGACATGAAAAACAATCTGCAGGCTTCTTCACTCGAGCTCCCCACTTCTTCTCCCCGGAAGTCAAATGTGGTCAAACGACCGTTCAACGGTACTTTCCGATAGTAGTGCACGAACATGACTCACGTGAGGGAGTGTTGCCAGGTAGGCGATTATCCCGCCCAGTTGGGCTGGAAATAATCTTCTCTCGCGGTTTTTTTGTGCTGGAATTAATTTTCGCAGGTCACTGCTGCCACATGTTTTGGTTGTAGTAGAGATTTTTAAAATGTAAAATATGGGAAAGTGGGCGAAAGTCAAGAAAAAATACAGTAAATAACGGGAGAAGAAAGAAATTTTCAAAACATGGAAATGTAGAGTACTTGGAGATATCAAATGAGACAAAACAAATTACTTGTCGCGATTTTGTCGGGACCGTGGAGCTGGGTCAAAGGCCGGCAACTGTCAATTGCTCCCGTTTTTCGACGACTTTACTATTGTTTCCAATTAGCTAGTGGTTATCAAACTAGTGAACAAACGTCTTTGTTGAACCAAGAATAATTTTGATTTGTTTTCGCCACCAATGTTTCTCCTGTAATTTTTGCCCTACCGCTACTTTGAAAACTCCTTTGCCATTCCTGTTTAGATGAAATTCTAGAACTGCCTTTTATAAATAGAAAATTTCTGCAATACGTCACTATGAACTGTGGATCTTTGTTTAAATTTCAGCATTTTTGTGTCCGCTGACCATTCTATAGACGGTGAAAGCAGCGCTATGCAGGCGACTTGGTGTGGGGATCTGGCTGGGTTTGTGGCAATCACGTGATAACCGAATAAGTTACTGGCACGAACGAAGCAGTGACCGAACGTGAAAGAAAGTTCGCGAATTTCGAGTGGTACGGGTGGTCGTAAGTTGGACGTCGGAAAGAGTTCGTTTTGTGAATTTTTCTGACACAAGATAAATCTTTGATCGCTGTTTTGTTTTCCAAGCCGTCGTACTTGGCCTGACGAACATTTTGTCCAGATTCTCGTTATATGTGTATATCAACGGACTGCAAGGAGCCATTGTGTTTGTGCTGATCATACCATTTGCGTGAAAGGCCACCTACTAAACAATAAATATTGAAATCAGCCGTAACGTTGGTATTGTCATTATTGAACCAAAACGTTATGTTGGTATTGTCTATACGATACCAAGCCGATTTACTGATATTATCGAAGCAAAGAATTTAAGAATTAGCTCGCATAACATTTTTATGAAGGCAAAAGAAGCTTCATCACGTCTGTAAGGTACATTTTGGAGTGAAATGTTTTTAACCTTATACTTAGTTAAAACTGAAAAGTCACCAAATGAAACTGGGCGGTTGACTGTTTATTGTGGCCAAGGACAGCCGACCTTTCCAAACCAATGTCAACTTCTTCTCTCTCGGGTAACTCAAAAGGGACTGGGGAAGACGTTAAAAAATCCTGCAATTTTACCAATGAGATTATGGTTTAAAGAATTAAGTTTAGAATTTACAAGCCTGAAAATCGAGGTGGAGAAAAAGTTAAAGAATATCTCCGTTGGATCTTACAGCCTGTTCACACTCAGTGCATAGGTACGGTGTCTTGCTACGAACACCAACTGTTACAATGTCCAGACATGCGTGTCATCGGCTGTAATGGTCTGACGTTTGAGATTCTCACCGTGCTGGAATTGTACTCTCATCTAAAGTGTATGCTTGAAACAGTACTAAAGTGGCGGTATAAGGCTTGAAGAACATAACGGGGCATAAGCATACGGGACCGATTTCAACTAGTGGGGGGAGGGGTGCTGAGGCCTGTTGGCCGAAAATTTTTTACGTTGCTTGAATTATCAAAATGAACTGAACTCTAAGCCTTCAACAAAACGGTACTAATTATTTTACGCAATACTAAAATGACATCAACATGGGTACAAACAAAACGATATCTGTTGACAATATTTCAAGTCTAAAAGTGCTAAGCTTTTGCTCTCATGATTAAATCTTAGATTAAGAGAAGATAATGATTTCTAATACAACTGACATCCACTTATATATCTTTGCGGTCATCACTGTTCAAGTATGAATGCCTGGATGTCATTTTGAGACGAAATGTTTTTGTCTACGGGAAGGTGTCAAGTCTTTCAAGGTGTGAATAAATTAAAATCCTCGCTGATTTCACACCTATGCAAGTTCAAAGAAATAAGCATTGGACCTGATTGGTTCCACGTCTTCTTCAATCACTCGATTCGCGTAATCCCTTTCAATGTTTATCAGTGCTATGCTATCGAGCCTCTCCTGACCCCAAGGTATTTCGTACGTACGTTTTTATTCGACTGAGCCCGCTCAATAACCTTCCAGCGGAACACGATGTTGTGGGAACGATTGCCAAAATGCTAGTGACTTTCGTGAATTCAGGTACCATTTCGCATGACCAGGGCTGCCATATGACCAGGGCTGCCATATGACATCCAGCAAAATCGGGCACGGTCTCCTAGCTGAATGGTCAACCGCCTGTCATCCGCCGAAAAACCCCTTGGATCCCTCAAAATTTCTGGAGTAAGATTATATCAGTCAGTATATGGAAAACAGTGCTCACGTGAACCGACGATACAATTTTGCAATCAGTGCCATGCCGAGTAGGAATGTGTGTGGTGTAACATCCTCCAATGAAATCAAGGGGACCTATTTCAGACTTTCAGTGTCCGAAGTCCCAATATCGATTGCGAAGGGCTCTGGTTTCAGTGACATCACTTATTTGGGGGCCCTATTCCACTGACCAGTCTCCTTCGACTCCTTAATAATATCAGATGTGGAGGGCTCCAATTTCACAGCCTGGGTGCTCTGCAGTACCAGTTTGAAAGGTCCTTATTTCAGTGACCAAAGTCTCTCATATCAGTTACGAAGAGCCCCTGTTTCAGTGTTCAAAGTCCCTTATACCAGTTATAAAAGGCCTCTACTCCAGGGTCCAAAATCCCCATATCGCTTAAGAAGGGGCTCTTCTTCGAAGATCAAAGTTCCCGTATACCAATTCTAAAGACAAGGACGTATAAACTGGATGGGAGAAGGGGGTGCAACATTATACAATTACAGTTTCTACATTGAAATTCCGAAATTTGAAATTAAAAATTGGAGCAACTGCGTTAGTCCACATACATTCAGCTTTCTGATAAAATATATTTTTATAGAGGTCCAAAACCTTAATACACCACCCAGTGATCAACCCTTCACTACGGCACTGTCTGGAACACAGGAATAGGAAACATCACTGAATTCAACGATGAAGAACGTAATATTGATCGAAAATATTCGTCGAACTTCCAGATTTCTGAAGTTGCCTCCTTTCGGAAACGAAAGTGATCAGAAAATTAAGATGCCATAACCATGAGTCGACCTAACGTGGAGACCGCGAGCTAAGCGGCATCAAGACAAGCAGAGAACAAATGAGATCCGAACCCCCCTGCAGGTTGCGAAAAAAACTTACAGGGTTCCGGTCACTTTATTTTCGCAGTCGGGACAAATGATAAATTTTTTTTTCCAAGAAAAAAAGTAATCAGTTTTTTTTCTGAAATATAACCTCCGCCCAAAAAAACGGAAATATCGCCCGAAAAAATCCACGATGCTCGAACCTAATGACGGCTGCAGCCTTCCCAGCCCCCTTTGCTTCAACGCCTATAACGATGAAACTGTCAGGGTTTGTTTCCTCAGTATAGTTCTTTTATGTATTAATTATATCATTTATATGCATAGCTATTTATTGTCAATATTCTAGATATCTCCCGTCATATCATTTCGATTTACGGTCCATATTTCATTTTGGTATCAAAACCCACAAGAATCACTGGATAATCTGCAAGTAAACATGCGTTAAAAGACGACCACTGGCAAAATCGTGTTCTCACTGGTGCCATAGTGCTGAAGTTCAAGATTTGAACAGTGAACTCAATTTCCATATCTAAAATGCTAGTTCCCAGTCATTTGCTCGGGTAAAAAGTGAATCCAAGATGGCCACCCATGGAGAGAATTTTGGACGTCAGTTTCAGTCCTCCTCGCGGTCTTGTACGTCGGTTCCAGTCCATTGCATGACTTTGATCTTCAGTCTGTGTTTGGTTCGGCGTCGAAAAGACTGTCAACCACGGAAAAAGTGCTCAGACGAAACATTACTGGACTAGTTTTACATTATCGAGTATTCAAAAAGATTCATTGTTGCCGTGTGGTCTAAAAAAGTGTACTAAATTGTCTCATGACGACTCTGAAATAGAGCCGAAATAATACCGTTTTTCAACTTGTCTGTTTCTTGTTTCAACTTGAATATCAAGTCACAAGATGACAATTTTCGGTCTGTGATGGTGGTAAACTAACAGTAAAAAGAGGACGAGTACTTAGTACTTTCCTAAAGTAATTTTTCAAGGCCGTTTTGTTAGGTTTCTCGTTGGTTTGGTAATTTATTTTCGTGAGAATATATAACCTGTAACTAGGTATGACTTTGTCGAAATATGTTTGAAATTCTTAAGCTCGTTTCTGTCTTTTAAAGAAATATTTTGTGTGTATTTTGGAATAAAACTCTTCAGAAAAGAGTAAAAGGTCGCGTAAAAGACTGAAACTCACGTACAAGCCTGAGTACGGGACTGAAAGTGACCTCCAAAATTGGCCTCCATGGGCGGCCATCTTGGCTTCACTTCTGATTGGCCGGTTAGCATTCCAGATATGGAAATTGAGTTCACTATGCTTGAAGCAGTGCCCGTGCTTAGACACCGCTGTCCAGATTACCGTGGAGGCACCACAAAAATGCTGCGTTGACATGGGTCTCCATGCTGAGCCGTTAGTTTTTGAAATCTTTGACTGACCACCAAAACACATAAAAGTAAGAATATGAAAATTTCGCGAGGCTTCGAGGATCATTCTGGTCTTTTTTGTCGAATAACTCACACTTTTAGCCTATGTTGGTCGTTTAAAGAAGCTGAGAGAAACACTGCGTTTAAGGTATACCACTGAACGGTTCATAATGTACCAAGAATGTTGGAAGTTTTCTAGTCCTGGATTTTGTCGTAACAAGAATGGGTTTGACGTGTATGGCAGCCTCCATATCCACCGATTTTGGCTTCAAAATTTCATTACGAGTTATCTTTCTAACAACTAGAAGGCTGATCCCAGTCACTGGTCGGGGAAAAAAAAACTGAAGCCGAAGCGGCCGCCATAGATGTCATTGATCTCTTTGTCAAGGAGATAACAAGTGAACACTAGCAAGGACATTGATGCCAAAAGATTATGACCAATTGAACATCTCCCTACTTTGAGCAAAGCTCCACCGAAGGCTCTTTCAGATAACAGTGAATAACAAAACAGGTTTTTTACTTGAGTTCTAACAACAGTAGATACTCAACTTCTAAAGGTCGAGTTCCAGTGCGTGCAAAAAGTTGCACGGACGATGTCGTTCTTAGAGTCGATTGGCGAATATTGGCCAACGCAAAATGTAACGCAGAAAAGCTCACTTGAAGTCAACTTTTTCACGATAGAATTGTCACCCACGCGAACTTTTACGTCCACTGGGAATCGGCCTTGAGACAATCAAGTAAGGGGAAACTTTACTTTTGTACGCATATTTAGTGCTGGTAACCTTTCATTTGGAACATTAAGCTCATGTTTTTGCTGTTTGTGTTGTCGAAAAAGGAAGGTACCAAACAATTCTTAAATAACCAAACACTTATATTAGATCCCGAGGGTTGTTAAGAGCGCTCAAGCACTTTATCAAATATTGTGGAGCACGACATGGTAAAGAATATTGCGCAATATTATCATTTAAATGTCGTGCAATGGCACCATACAGCACAGTCGCAGCACTTAAACACGGAGCGACGCTATAAAACGGTAAGCTCCTCTCACAATTCTGGCTTCGTATGGCGGTTGCATGTTCCAAAATGGCGGACACTTTGAAGCGTGACTGAACTGGACAGCGTAGAGCTACACAAGCGTGTCCTAGAGCCTAAAGCTTACGGAAATACTTTTAAAATGTGTTTTAAGATACAGCTAAACAATATATAAAGCAATAAATGGCTGAACATGCCACATTTACTGATTTTTCTGGTTGTTATACGTCGTATTATAATCATTCGAGACGTCCTGCGCATCTTCATTCACTTATAGTCATCCTACCCGCGCAGTGTTTGGGCACGATTCACATTTTATTACGTCCGCGATGTGTCATAGCCATCTGTATTCTTTTTGGCGAATACTTGAAGCTTGTAATATTATAAACATAAACAAAACCTGGCGCCACTTTCAAATTCATTTGTGGCAAATATGCTCGGTGGCTCTCATCCAACAGTTCGGACTTCTACCTCTGTGCAAAGCACAACTCCGCGTTCTGCAGGGCTTAGCAAGTATGATCGCAATAAAGCCTACTGCCAGAAGAATAAAAGTGCAATTAAAGAGAGCAAGGCCTACTACGGCTTCAAAATCGAAGTGAAACGCGATGAGGAAGGGCGCTTGGTAGAAGTACGTAAAAAGATCAACACCGTGAGGAATCAGTTACTGTCGAACGGAAAACCAGCAGGAAATATTGAAGTGATGGAATTGCTCTTGGATTGTTGGCTCAGTCAAAACAGTTCGAATGGCCAACAGGCGCAAAATATTATCCAGGCAGCAACGTCGTTGCAAACAAATTCACCTCCTATATTCTCCTCAATTGAACGTGATATCTGTCCACAGGAAATTAGTCTCAACTCAATTGACCAATAACATGCGACCTTTCCTTAATCATAATTGACAGGCTGAGAAACTCAGCCTCTTCTTATACGATCGCTCCGTGTTTAAACTCCTCTCTTTTTTCCCAAGTTAATAAACAGCAATGGTTGTCTATAAAAAATTCGTATGACCAACTTATTAAGCTGATTATACATCGATCAACTAAGTCGTGGTCAAGAACATATTTTAAGAGTTTGATTTCGTTCAAACCTCAAAAACACTTGAATGGCATGCCTAGAAATAATACAAACTGGCTTACATGGTGCACGCACTCACATCTCTCGCGTTATTTCAAGGGGTGCATGGTTTTGGCACAGGCACTCCCGATTAAGGTTTAGCCAATCCAGTGTCTACTTGAGGGGTGCTCAGATTGGGTTGGAGCCTGCCCTTGTTTAGGCAGAGCCAATTAGAAGTCTTATTCAGTGCGAAAGTGAGCACCTGTAATTATGTTCAGCCAATGAAATTTTCTTTTTCATTCTGTTCCTAATTTGAATTTCCAAACAACATATTGGGGTGGCTATTTAGCAAACCACAAGTAATCTCACGTCACAATCTCACTGCACTGTAAATGAAAAAGGGTTAAAACGAACCAATAAATGGGACCAAAACGGTTAGCACAAAATAGATCTTTTGGGGGGCAGGGTCAAAATGGCACCTGACATGGTCGCCCCTGAGGGGTGACTTGGCCCTTCCGGCGTAAAGCTGTTTCAGCTTTTAAACAGGGACATTCGCGGGGCTGTTTTGGAAAATCAAGGAGTTCATTTGGTTCCTATTCGGTGCAACAGTGCCCCCTTTAAAGCGTTGGTTTAGCTTCCATTGTGGGAATATTTTAACTGCGTAGTACGAGGGTAGTTTCAGCTTCAATGAACTGGCACTTTGGAATCAATAGAGCTGATTTAGCTTGATGATCGTGCCAAATTATGGCACCAGGAGGGTCGATTTGGGCACTCATTTGAACTATAATCGGCGAAAAATGGACTAATTTAATGCTGAATTTACTATCCTTTGCCGATTTGGCTCCTTTACATATGGGCAAATTCAGCTCTAATGAAGAGGCCGGTCAAAACCGTTGGGGCCGATTTTACTTTCTTTGATGGAACAAATTTATAGTATCGTAGAAGTTAATTTGATTCCTCTTCTGAGCGATATATGAGTGAGCCAAATAATTCGAATTTTATGCTGACTTTGCCATCCCAAGCTATTTTAGCCTCTCTGAACGAGAGGTTCAGCTCAGGCAAATAAGAGCTCCACAACCCACTGAGCCGATTTAGTTTTCTGATTCTAATCTTTTAAAGAAACAAAGCTAACAATTGATTTGGCTACATTTTGAGCCATGAAAGATCTAAAATGTTCATTTTCTGGCTTGTAACAGTTAGCTGATTCAAACCAAAGATAAAATAAAACAAAGCAACAAGACACACATCTGGAGAAAATACTCATTGTAAGGTAAGTTGAACAAAAAATAAAAGAATTGTATTTGGAAAGTGAACAAATGGAGTAGCATAATCATATTTTTGCATGTAATGGTTAAACTGTTTGAACTCATAAAGCTCTCAATGATAACATTAACCTGCAGCTCAGTAAGCTAATACAACTCTGAAACAAATTAGACATGGTAGTCAAAATATCTATGACAACACATTGAAGTATTATTAAACCCTTACTGGCAATTGGCTGCCAAGTTTATTCCTTCCCAAGTATTATTAATAGTGGCTTAAAAGGACAAAACACTTTTGGTATTACTATAATGAACAAGAAAACATAGAAACTTGCCAACAAGGCAAGAATTCTCTTAACACATCAGTTGTTTGGAATTGTAGAGAACTTACTTCTTCAACTAATATGAATAATCAATCCTGCTCCAGCATGCATCCATTTACACGTATTTACAATCCTGCACAAACCTAAAAATAAAATTAAGTAAATTATAATTGGTTGAAAGACAAGTCATTCTTACCAATTCACCCATGTTTTCTGTAGTTATTTTAACCAGCTAAACAGGGATATTTCTTAATATCCAGTACAGACATCTCTACTCAGTTCACCAACCAAGCTCTCGCCATGGTTCCCCATGGTCAAGCCTAATTCAGACTTTCAAAACTTAAGTAGCACAACTTTTAAAGTCAACCAAATGAAGTCATCTACCACAGTGCACACAGTGGATTTTTCATGAGATAAAAAAATCTCATTTTTTTTTTTTTTTTTTTAGTGAAGCTTTCCACACCAGGGTAAATATGTATTAATAAAAGCAGTTGCAGGTTTCACCATTTATTTATAATTTGTTTTGAGCTTTCAACCCATCTACAGAGGAGCAGTGGACATTAGACCACATCAACTGATGTGAACTACCAGTGACATTTGAACACTGCTTCCCATAAGATAGTCTGGAAACCCTGAACAAATAATATCATGTGTACTGCATACATGTTAAAACCAGCAATTTTGATATTTATTACTATGTAATTCCCTTTTTGTCTGCACATTCTAAAATAACTTTTGTCAAGGGAATATTCAACCCACTGATTCCACAGTATATTCCTATAGACAATCAAAAAATTCCAGCATTAGCCACAGTTAAATGGAAACTAGCCATTTTATTAAAGATTGGTAATAAAATCAAATGATGCTTCAAGATTCAGTCTGCCATTCAATACAAAAAGCTCAAATAAACTTACAGTGAAAGCAGGTAACTTCTTGCATTCCAATAATCTTTATTACCATAAAATGTTTCAGCCTTTTGGCCTTTTTCAGTTAAAAGCTACAAGCAAAAATACTTAAAAACTTTAATGCATATATTCGTTTTAAACATGCATGTCAGATTAATAGATTGCTCACTTATTTTGATTATTTCTGTTATCTTGAAAGGACAAATGTTTCATATTTAGAAATACATGTGGTGAAAACAAACCTAGTATCAAGTCATGCACAACAACCAAAATGTTACAGGATGCCCTAAGTTAAAAATTGCACATTTTCAAAGAATGCCCTTCATTTAATTCTGAATTTACACACAAGAAGGACAGTTTCTTAATGTATGTCAGTGCCTGACAAATTTTGAAATCTGGCTAAGCAGCAACCCAAAGCTATAAATATCTGTAGCACCATGTGAAGGATAATACCCATCAAATAATGCAAGATTATGTGCCAATAGTCAAGTTTGAAAAAATTCTCCTGATTACTTGGTTACCTTTAGTACTCCCTCATTAATTATCCTTATTGAAATATACTAGTTTTGGTTAAGTCACAATGGACAGTAAAAAAACAACAAAACTTCATCACAACACTTGCCCAGGATTTCTATCCAATCATTCAGTACAAGAGAAATAGGAGCTATAATCTTCAATGATGAAAATAACATGGAGCATTTTGAATCAGCCAGACTAGAAAATCTCATAAGTAATTTGGAATTAACATCAAGGGCATTCCCAAACATAAAAGGGAAATTTAAGTTAAAATAGACATCTTTCAAATCATATCCCTTTTTCATTTCAAAACTAATATTCTTTTGCTGCAAAAATCACAGATTCACCTGGAACATAATAACTTCAAAACCTTACAAAACCAAAACAAACCTTTTTTCCCCAAAAAAATCCCTCCACTTTAAAACAGCAATTACCTGATCTCTTCATAATCTTTGCATTTATAGATTTTTCAAAATTCAGGTGTGATAGCAAATTATAATAATTGGCCTTCAATTTTGACATTTTAAGAGAATCTAGTTCTGCACATTTTATTCTCTGAACCTCACCGTGCAGCTTACTGCATAATTTTTATATTTCAAATAAGCTACAGATATCTTTGACCATTAATTGCCTCTTTCAGTTGCTGTATTCTGTATGTTCAATGTATTTTTTGACACATTGGTGCATGTTTAGTGTTGGAAAAAATTGTTCTGTATAGCCCATGTTTTATCATAGTACAGACCATAGAAATGTGATTAAATAATATATTTTCCATATCAAACATCACACATGTAAAAGTTTAATATAACAACAAAGATAAATGCTACACAGTACTACATACTCTTAAACATACATGCCAACCATACCAATTTAGGTGGTACAATACCAATTTGAGTGCTAATGTATCTCCATACCGACAATGTATGAAATAGTACCGCTTTAAATATTTTCTACAATTTTCATACCGGTTTGACAACACCGCACGAACGCACCACGGGCGTGGGCCAAGGTGACAATCGGAGGCACAGAGTAAATAATCAACCAGAGGTCCAACTCGCGTGAAAATTTGTCCTTAATTTTTTATGCTCATGCGCTGGCCGCCTTGTTCCTGGCAAGTACCCCCGGCACTTTTGACCATTCCCGCGACTTTTTCTGGTTAAATGTAAACACGGCAAAGTTTAATTCATAACAATGTAAAAATACAAAAAATTACTTAATCTTATCAACCCTACGACGAAGGAAGTACGGGGTGGTCTAGGGATTTTTGCCTGGTAGTTCAAACAACAAAAAAGGCTTTACCAAAGGACGAAACACGGTAGCCTCTGTTAACTGATGTCGTCAGCAAAAACAGGATAAGAATCATACCAGATATAGTGCAAATTATCTATTTAGACAAACAACAACGCCAGTTTCTTGAGTACTTCTCGACTTCATGCAAATCATCGCAAGACTACAATTCTCATATATTATTTTAATTATATACTATTACTTGGTCCAGCAGTTTTTTTAACGCAGAGATGTGGAGGCAAAGTTGTTGGGAACGATCGATAAAGTTAGCTCCATCAGGTTCGACATTGTGATGTTTGAGAAACGTAAGAGCATGGATATATTAGGTTCGACATTGTTGCAGTTGTTTCACTCCTTGGCTTTTATCTCCAAAAGATCCTCGAGTTTTGTTTTGCCTTTTATCACTCCCTCTACCTCGGACATAATCATGCGATTGTTTTCAGATGATATATTGAAATCGCCTGTTTCGATCTGCCAATGCATGCTTGCTTGGTAAGCTAAAAACACTAATTTACTCCACAATTTACTGAAAACTTCCAGGAGGAACTTTTAGTCCATTGAATGTATTTGACTACGCTAAAATCCTTCTAACCTTGGCAATATTAAAAAAAAAAATAAAAAAATGGTGCAAACTTGAGTAGACATCAATTCCGAAAGAAAATACTGACCAAATATTTTTTCTAGCCACCTCCTTTGCCTCTGCAACCTTAATTTGACAATACCAAGACTACAATACATTGAGATGGTCAAAATATTTAGGTTTTGGTTCAGATAAAAACATGCCTGTGAATGTTTGCCTGAAGACGCTTGCCAGGAACATGACGACCCTTTATTTAATGAGATGCACGAGTCAACATGCGCGAAAACACAAACATCAGAGGTGCTGACAGCGAGTGGGACTTCAGGTCGATTATTTACACTGTGTCAGAGGTTACTGGTTCAATGTCTGTCAGGGGCTGAGAAATATTTTTCTGTGTGCCAAAGTATTAGAAATAAGTGAACTAACATTATTATTAATGCCATAACGTTGAATTATAATCCCCTCTACTTTGCCTCTATGTTTATCAAACGCTATTCACTTTGCTTTAGGTAAATAATTGTACAATGAAGCGGTGAAATGTACGATGAAGCGGTGAAATGGCGGAAGAATATATTTAAAGTTCCATTGGGGAAATCAGGCAAAGACTTTATTGGATTACAATCTGAATGGCTAATGGGATTTAACAACAAAGATGTCTTTATGGGAATTGCACTGAAGGTTTATATGACTCTTCCTATGATTCTTTTACAAAAACCTTCAGCTTCATCGAAAGCAAAAGATCATTCCCAAGCTTTACTTCGTACAATGGATTGTCTAAAAAAAGGTGATTTCACCCTCCTTCTATCTGAATGTCGAAATATTCAACAACAAATACAACCAAAGAAATCTACCGCAAAGTTCTCTAAAACATTTGCAAAGCTGATGTTTCAGGGGAAGATTAATGCTTCTCTGCGTCTTCTAAGTGACGAAACATGCGGTGGGGTATTGCCATTATCCGAAGAAGATTTTCAAAGTCTACGGGAGAAGCATCCATCTCCTGCTGAAATAAAATCTGATAGTCTCCTTCATGGCCCAATTGCCGACCTCTCTAATGTATCGGTGGCAGTGGACGAACGAGATGTTTTAGCGATAGCTAAAACATTAAAGGGAGCTGCTGGTCCTTCGGGTCTCGATGCTAATCAGTATATTCGAATGTTATACTCAGAGCAATTTCATCGCGAAGGTAAAGTCCTTCGTGAACAAATTACCCTGTTATCTAAGAAGATCTCTACAGAATGTCTTGATCCTTCGTGTCTAGAAGCCTATACAAGGCTTTAAGTATAGAGCCGCTGTGATCTGGAATGCCCAATAATTAGAGGACAAAATTTATGAGCTTTGAGATTTAGTATTTTTAATTGTAAATAGCTTTGAATTTTAGTATTTTTAATTGTAAATAGTTTGGTTTTTATTTTTAGTATTACCATTTAAAAGCTCTGATGTAATTATCCTTATTTCTTATTTTCTCTTTTTAATTTCTTATGTGTGCAACACGGCCTAATGAAAAACAACTGAACATTTTTTCCTGTAAATATATTTTATTATTGGTTGATTAGTTACCGTGTATAAATAAGATTGATTAAATAAATAAATAAATAAATAAATATGTTGCTAATAGGCTTATTCCGACAGACAAATCTCCAGGTGTACGACCGATTGGGATTGGCGAGATCTCAAGGCGCCTAGTTGGAAAAGTTTTGGCGAGGGTTTTTAAGCAAGATTTTAAACAGGCTGCGGGTCCGATTCAAGTTTGTGGTGGACACGAAGCTGGAGCAGAAGCTGGAATTCACGCTATGCATCAAATTTGGGATGAGGAAAATACCGAAGGGATTTTACTTATTGACGCCAGTAATGCTTTTAATTCGTTAAATCGTAAGGTCGCCCTTCACAACATCCTGATATTATGTCCAAGGCCAGCAATTGCCATATTAAACACCTATCGAAGGCCCTCTCGATTATTTGTTGTTGGTGGTAGAGAATTACAATCGCAAGAAGGTACCACACAGGGTGACCAAATCGCTATGCCATCTTATGCTGTTTCAGTTGCTGCGTTGATAGTTTTTCTCCATATCAAACAGACTGAAGTGAAGCAGGCCTGGTTGGCCAATGATTGTACAGCTGCTGGAAGTTTATGCGCTATATTAAAATTCCTTAACATGATAATAATTGAAGGCGAAAAATATGGATATCTTGTTAACACTGGAAAATCTTGGCTAATAATTAAGAACTCGTGTGATCTAGAGAGAGCTACTGAGTTATTTAAAAACCATGATATCAAGTTAAGTACCGAAGGTCAAAGCTTCTTGGGTGCTGTTATTGGTTCTACTTCTTTTAAAGAGAAGTATGCTAACAACAAAGTGTCTGTGTGGTGTAATGAATTAGAACGATTGAGTTCAATTGCAAAATCCCAACCGCATACAGCATGTTCGACATTTGTACATGAGTACAAACACAAGTTTACATACTTCATGAGGACTATTCCCAATGCAGCCCATTTGTTTCAGTCTGTTGACAACATTATTAGCACAGAATTTATACCATCTATATTTGGCCAAGAAATCTCCCATTTAGATGGGCAATTGTATGCTTCGCCTATACGGGATGGTGGTCTCGGAATACCATGCATTCCTGATGATGCAGATTTTGAGTTATATTCGTCAAAGGCCTTAAGTGCACCTTTGTCTGCACTAACTATTTCACAATCATTTAACCAACTTCCTCGTCCTGATTCAATTGTTAATGCGAGGTTACTTGTTCGTTACTACAGGGCTCAAAGAGCAAGAAATGCTTCAGACTTGCTTTATCAACAACTGACGCCGCGAATCAGTCGCGAACAATCAGATTAGCATGTCATAAAGGAGCTTCAGGATGGTTAAATGTTTTACCTCTTGAAGATGAAGGATTTTCCTTCAATAAGGAAGGATTCAAAGATGCTCTTGCCCTGAGATATGACAAACACATACCTGATTTACCGAATGAGTGTCCTTGTGGAAAATCATTCAATCCCAATCACGCTATGGATTGCAAGAAAGGAGGCTTTATTCACGCGCATCACGATAATCTTAGAAAATTGGAGGTGGCTTTATTATCTGAAGTGTGTAAAGACGTTTCTGTAGAACCACACTTACAGCCAGTTACGGGAGAAGAGTTTGATTTGTGATCGGCCAATACAGAAGATGAAGCACGTCTGGATGTTAAAGCAAGGGGTTTCTACAGGCAAGGCCAATGTGCATTCTTCGATATTAGAATAGCTTATTTGAATGCTGTGTCAAATAAATCCCAAGCCACTGAAAAGATCTTGCTTCGTCATGAGAACGAGAAGAAGAGGGCGTATAACAGAAGGGTAATCGAAATACAGCAAGGAGTATTTACACCTTCAGTTTTTGGCACCAATGGAGCAATGGGAAAAGAATGTGCAATATTTCACAAAATTCTTGCCAAGAAACTTGCTGTAAAATATGATAAACCATATTCAATGATTATGCCCTATTTAAGAACAAAAATCTCATTTTGTCTTTTAAGATCATCTTTGCTATGTTTGAGGGGCACTAGATGTCCTTCTTATCTCAATGAAATTAATTTCTAGAATACGTTTTACTTTTTTATTCTTTTAAGTATTTGTTTGATATTTTATAATTCTTGTTTTAAACAATGAATAAAATCTTCAATCATCATAGTTGTTAAAGTAAATATACTAACTAGGCACCTGATAAATTTATATGGGCCCAATCACCTCTTGGCCACTCCATTCCATCCCCTGTGAAATAGGATCATCTTTACCATAGTTCTCCTTTTTGCTACCGTATCTTGTTATTGTGGTGAAATGAATCATAATAAAGTGCAACTGCCAACACCATAAAGTTTATCAACTGTAACTGACAGAATCCAGAATGCACTGCTCAAAATAACATTACAATATTATGTCATTGCTATCTGCAAACTCCCAGACTTCATACTGGGTGTGTTTAGTTTACTGCATGATCATTACTTGAAAACTTACAAAACATAGTTTGTTGCACTTTTCAAATCTCTTCTGATATTGCAAGCATTCTTTATCACCAACTTGCATTGGTCTTTAGCATGCTTTCTTCATCATTGTTGTTCCTCTTCATAATTATTTTCCTATTTTATTTTCTTGGAAGTTGCTTCCAAGAATACCTGGACCAACAATACCTTTATTGATTGGAAAGAAAAAGATGTATTTCATGATACACCAATAATGCCAAATTATTTTACCAAATTACTGGTTGCTTTTTTCTTAAAATTGTCATCCTATGAAGTAAACATTAAGCACCTTAGACTTCAAACATGGTGCAGTGAATGTCAGTAGCAATGGTGAAATCACATTATTGAGGATGAATGGAAGTGTGACACTAAAGATTGCTTCATTTAATGTCTATCACTTAAGGGGCTTGCACCCAACTCTACAGAATAAAATCGTACTGTACAATTAACCTGAATATAAGTAAAAGGTGCACCCATGCTCATTGATCAGTTAAAATACATTTACACGAGGAAAAAAAAAACAACTGATGCAACTGATGCCCAAAATACTGTGGTCAGTTGACTATAAAAAGTTCATTCAACTCAGCTTTATAAGTTTCTGATGGCAAGCTGGTCAAATACATTATTGATTACTTACACTAGAAAAATCTCATTAAGTTATTTTATTTCAAAGAAAGGCAAAATTCTCACTTCATCTTCCAGCAATACCATCTAAGAAATGACTTGTTGACCTTGCAATAAAAACATATTTTGGGGAAACAGATAACCAATTCATTGCTGACTTGAACTGACAGTCAATTTGACTGACTTAATGATCTTTGTTCTTCTTCTAACATTCTCTTCTTTACATAATCCTACCTTGAATAACTAAATTTATAGAATTTTTTACTTTTTTAACTCTATTAAAACTTCGACTTATGAATGCACTAGATATCAAATTTAACAATCCAGAACTAAACTCTGGTTTAAGACTAGGAAAGAACCATAACATTTTGTTGAATTTTTGTTGACTTTGTTTTTACATCTTGTTTTGTAACCAATACTGTAATCAGTGTCCTGACACTTACATTTACATGTAAATAATGACAGCCAAATATTCATCAGTGATTCTCATTATCTGTTGTGTACACATATATAGATGCAGCTTGTTTTTCTAAATATTTACTCTAATGATGACTTTGAAATAAAGTTAAAATATCACAGTTTCAACATTCAACTTTTGTGACTCTTAATTCATTACTTGAACCATGAGTTTACAAGTTTTATTTCCTGTTTGGAATTTTATTTGTTTTATACAACTTCTCTTAACTGCCATAAACATGCTGGCATAAGGATGTTGCCATTGCCTGTAGCATTTGTAAAACAGACACATGATTAACCATCTACTGTAGAGACAGATGCCCTACTCTACTAAATTAAACCATCTGGAATTAGCCTTGATCAAATTCTCAAATGTCTCCTTGTCCCTTAAGATGGTTTGTAACCAGTACATGTTTAATGGAAACACTTGTTTCCAGTGTCTGCAGCAGATGGCAGTACACTGCAAAAATGTCTAAAGAGCTGAATTATTGCCAGTTTTTAGAATACATATGGTTTTTACTTTAACAATTGAAATTAAATTATTGGATTGCTGGTAGTTCTTTCTTACAATTCTGTCATAAAGCAAGGTACAAGAACCCTTTCTTGACTGAGGGTATACTCTATCATTTTACTCTGGCTAATTCCCAACATTTTTTTTTGTCAAGGAGAGACCTGACTGACAGGAAAATGGTTAAGACCGTGTGCTGAGACTTTAAATATGAGTTTCATTGGAGTCAGTTTTCTTTACTGCAGTCAAATAGACACTCTTCATGCTTTGGTTGCTTTACAAGGATATGGCAGGCAGTGCAGATGGAGGGATTTGGCAATATAACAGCTCAAGTATTGAACTGTAACTTTGAAACCAGCCTAGAGTTAACATTTGTACATTGCTTTTATCAAAGTAGTTTGCTGACCATAAACCTTAAAGTATTATCCATAAATTCCGTTTTCCTTGCTATACTGTGGTAAGTATATCACTGAATATCATGGAATTTAAACTTATAGTATGCTTCATCCCATTTATATAACAATTATGCCACAATCAAGGCTCTTCATCCTTCAACTATGCCATAAGCCCACAACTGGTCATGAAATCAAATAAAAAACCTCTCTAACCGGCAAACTTCAGGTTTATAATTTAAAAATTGTCTATTGCTGAGATGTTATTCGTCTTCTTTGATTTACGGAAATCATACCAAATGACAAGCCAGTCTCAAAATTATCACCTCAGCTAATGACTTATAGAAATTGAACTCCATCGATCATTACATTCTGTACGAAACCTCGCCACATTCCTGTACTCCACTATCTACTGTACCTGGAGGAGGAAAATGGTGATTTCAACTTCTTTCGTGCAGGATTCGACAGTAATGTGAGTTTAACTTTCGTTTCCCTAGCAGCCATTCGACTTCTTACTAACAATTGCATTCCTTTAGGTTTGTCTTGCCCTTTCATACCCGCAACAAACAGGAAGTCACTGTTCAACTTCATGAGAGCTTGTTATCTTTGACTAAATTTTATTCTTTTCCTCTTCATAAAAATTATTAATATCAAAACAAAATTCTAGTAGAAAACCTGATTTGTTGGATAGTAAAGGTAGTTTCGAACCATAACTTAGGCCATCAGTTTAGTTGCTTATTACTCTCGGACAATCAATTACCCCCCCCCCAATGGACAGCAATCACGTTCACTGACTCTTCTTAAAGTTAAAAATACACTCTTAAAACCGGTTCATTTGAGCAATCCTTCACGTTAGCCTTAAATAGAAGACAAACACCATTAAATTCCTTACCTAATGACTTATGAGAGATTTTTCCGTGAGACTGTGTCTGCTACTTCCGTACTTCCTTCGACCATATGTGAACGACTTATTGACCTGGAAACTTGACGACATCTTGATGGGCAGGGCAAAAAATTGCTTTACAGTGGCTCTGCTCTGAAGGGGATTTCCCTTCCGTCGCTGGGCGTGATCAGTAGTCTACCCTGTTTAAAGGACTGAAGATAAAGTCTTCTCTTCTCTTACAATACCTTTGCGCATTAGCCAAACTAAAAAATAGTGGAAATACCAGATTTTTTGTAGCTGTACGTTGACTTGAAGTTGGTTGGTCACTAACAAACTGGGGTCAGTTGTACAAAGCCCATGTAGCACGTCCGTACGATAAAACCTGGTGCCCCCAGTGAACTCTAAAAAGACTGGAACGATAACTCGCCGTGCACTTTTGAAGCCAAAAATGGTGGATATGGAGGCCGCCCAGTGAACTCTATAAAAAGACACTTCACACTGTTTTGCACACATTAGACGTGCATGGCTCCTGATAGAGGAATGCATAAAAGATGGAGGGACCTGAGGGATATGTGAGACGCGTGGAGCAGGGGGATGATTCGTATGTAGTTGTTGTTGTTAGGAGTTGTCTAATACGAGAGACTGAATATTTTGTATGATTGCAATTAATAAAACATCATTTAAAGAGTACAGAATGATTGGGTCTTTCCTAACATTGGTGGCAGCGGTGGGATAGAAAACCTGATATCAACCGAACCGTGAGTAAACAGTATAACCGCGTGGTTTAAACTACTGTTATTTTGTGTTAGCTTTTGGCGCCATATTCGTCCGTTTACATATTGTGCGCCATATTTCTTCGTTATATTTGCTCGTACGAACTGGTGTTTCACACATTCCCAAAGATGGCTTCAGGTGGACTCGCACAGTGGGATGGCAGTGACAAAACAGAGGTAATAAGCCATATTCGACAAGTCGAAGCGTATTTTGTGGCGAAAGATATCGACAACGAGGAGAAGAAAGTGGCTATTCTTCATTTGTCGCTCAAAGGAGAACCCAAGACTTTCTTCGCGAAATTGTCTGCGACCCAAACCGACACGTTTGCTCATGCAAAAGCTGCTCTTGAGGAACGTTTTAAACCTTTCAAAACCACGGCTCAGTACCAGATAGAACTCGCAGAACGCCACCAGCGACATGGCGAAACAGTAAGGGAGCTAAAATTCACAATTATGGATCTTGTATCAAAAGCCTACCCGGAAGTAAAGGAATCGGCAGCTCAAAAAGCCCTCGTGGTTGCTAATTTCAGGAAAGCTCTTCGCCCAGAGATTCGTCAAAAGTTAACCTGGACATTACCAGATGGAAGTACGCTTGAAGATGTGGTGTCCCGTGCTGCACAAATTGAACAAGATTCAGCCAGGCACAATATAAGTGCCATTTCATCAGATAATATAGAAGCAGAGCCACAGAACAACAGGTCTACAGATGAAACCTACAAAGAGAGCATGCGGAAAGCTTTACAAGATTTAACCCTGGGGCAACAGCAGCTTGCCCAAACAATTGCAGTTATGCAAGCAGAGTCAAAAACGTCACGGGGGGGAGTGCGGCAAAGAAATGGAAGCTGTTACAATTGTGGAAATTTTGGTCATTTCGCTCGAGATTGTCGAAAAACCTACAACCCTCGTAGGCCGAATCATGCTCCATCTAAGCCGTTTAATGGAAATTGTTATCGATGCAACAAGCATGGTCGCAAATCTGACACCTGTCCACTTCTCCAAGACGGATATTCGGGAAACGACGAGGGGCTGGGGGGGGCATTCAATCCCTTCCAGCCCAGACACCGTTAAAAGGGCCTTTACAAGAGGCTCAGAAAGACTGCTATATTGATATTTTACCTGCTTGTTATAACAGATATGGTTGTTTGGAAGTTGACGACATTGCAGAAAAATGCAGTGAAACTGTTAATGATTTTGTTTTTACTCACTTGCCATTATCAGGTCGTAAGACCAGTAAACAGAGGAGAAAGGAGCAGTTTGAGAGAGAAAAGGTTTGGAAACAAAGGGAATTAAAGCATGAGAGAACAAAGATGCATGACATTATGTACCATAGGTCAATTTTAAAGCAAATAAACAAAGAAAGGGACATGAAACAATCACCAGTTGTTTCAGCAACAGCTACTCATGGTTTGGTACAGAATAAATAGCCCCAAATTAAAATAGATGGGGAAGTTGGAGGACAACCTTGTACCTGGTTACTGGACACTGGTGCTGAAATCAGTGTCATATCCCAACAGCTTGCATCAATGGCCAAAGGACATCGGGTGCCACCACGTTACACTCCACACACTGTGGATGGTTCAGATTTGGGAACTGTTTATGATGTGGTCACCAATTGTCGTGTTGGAAAGACAATTGTCAATGAGCATCGTTTTACAGTGGTTCAGCATTGTACCTATGAAGCTATTATTGGCATGGATTTGTTTCCAGCTCTGAATATCACTATGTCGCTGGATGGTGAAACTTGTTACCAAGCTTCACAGAAAATGACTTCTCAAAACCACCAACTCAACTCTCCTTCTATCTGCAGAGTATATGCATCAACTAACATGATAGTCCCTGCAAACAGCATGCACGTTGTAGAGGGTGTTATTAAGGCTAAAGTACCGGTGGGGCAACTTGGAATGGTGGAGTCAATAAGTGATCAGGGAGCAGAACGTTTTGGTATTGGTTGTGGTAGGGTCCTGGATACTGTTCGCAAAAATGGCAAGTTGTTGCTCCATGTGACTAACCCCCAGAATCAGGCAAGTCACATCACCAAAGGAACATGCATTGGAACTTTCTCAACTGAAGTTGGTGATACGGCAGTTATAGGACAGATAGCAACACCAATTGAAATGCAATCACAGGCCCAGGGCACCAGAGCTGCACAAATCGATAAAATGGCTCGTGAATTGTCCAACACAGCCGAAATTTCAGAAAGTTACAAACACCGCCTTTACAAGTTAATCAAGACGAATGCTGATGTCTTTTCAGTGGATGGTGAGCTGGGGATTACCAATGTGGTTGAACATGTTATTCCTACAGGTGTGGCTTCCCCCCAGTCGCAGCCTGCCCGACGAATCCCAGTTCACAAGTTACATGACGTTGACCAGTTTGTGGAAGAGGGTCTTTCAACGAACATTATTCGCCCCAGTAGGAGTCCATGGGCAAGTCCCCTGGTCCTGGTTAAAAAGACTGATGGGAGCACCAGGTTCTGTGTTGATTTCCGCAAATTAAATGAAGTGACGGTTGGAGATTCCTTTCCGATACCAAGAATTGATGACAGTTTGCGAGCTCTACATGGAGCGCGAATTTTCAGTACCCTCGACTTGACAAAAGGCTACTGGCAAGTTCCTGTGAGGGAATCTGATCGGGAGAAAACTGCATTTCGTTGTCACCGAGGCCTCTTTGAATTTAACACAATGCCTTTTGGCTTAAAAGGTGCTCCAGCCACATTTCAGAGGCTCATGACAAGTGTTTTGGGTGAATTCAACTGGAAGATTTTGCTGATTTATTTGGACGATGTGATTATCTATTCCCGCAGCGTGGAAGAGCACTTTGAGCACATTACCCGAGTTTTTACTAAGATACGGGAGGCGAGACTAAAACTGCAACCAACCAAATGTTCGTTTGCACGAACGCAAGTGAGATATCTTGGTCATGTAATATCTAGTAGTGGCGTGGAGCCGGATCCAGAAAAAGTGAGAGCAATCAAAGAATATCCTCGACCTTCTTCAGTCTCAGAGTTGAGTCGTTTTCTGGGGATGGCTTCCTATTATCGCCGTTTCATTGCGGAGTTCGCTGAGATTGCACAACCACTTCATGCCCTTACAACAAATGACATTTCTTTTCAATGGTCTGAAACGTGTGAGAAGGCTTTTCAGAATTTGCTTCATTGCCTTTCATCTACACCTGTCCTTGTCTTTCCCGACTTTTCACAACAATTTGTTGTCGAGACTGATGCCAGCAACATTGGTTTGGGCGCTGTTCTTATGCAAGGGAACAATGTTATTGAGTATGCATCACGAGCTCTCACCAAGACTGAACAGAACTATTCAGCTACAGAGAAGGAATGTTTAGCCATGGTTTGGGCTCTCCAGAAATTTGCTATGTATCTTGAAGGGTCACATTTCAAAGTAATAACAGACCACAAACCACTCACTTATCTGCTGTCATTAAAAGAACCACGTGGGAAGCTGGCCCGCTGGCGAGTAGAGTTAGACAACTTCGATTTTGAGATTCAACATCGCCCTGGCAAACTGATGACCGTTCCAGATACCTTATCACGTGCTCCTCTGCTTGGAGCTGTAAACCTGACTGGCTTATGGTCTCCATACGAACTCATGTGTTTACAACGAGAGGACAATGATGTCAGCATTTTATACGAATGGGTAAAATCAGGTTATAAACAGAAGCTTACCACCATCAAATCGCATACAGTTCTCAGAGCTATTAAGGAACATGGGAAGAAATTTCTTATCCAAGATGGAACTTTGCTCTTGCAAAGGAAACAAGGTGAAAACTTAATCAGCAGGGCGGTAATCCCAATAAGCTCAGCCGAGAGTGTGCTAGAAGTCCTTCATGACCGTTCAGGGCACTTTGGATACGTGAAAACGCTTGCTAAAGTAAAATCAAGATTTTTCTGGTTCGGCCTGTCAAAGGATGTTCAGGCATGGTGCAATTCATGTATAGTTTGCTTGAAGCGAAAGAACCCAACGGTTCCAGACCATCAACCGCTGGATGCGTTACCAGTCCCCAATGGCCCATGTCAGTGGTGGCATATGGATGTCATTGTCCCTTTGGTTAAAACCGCTAGTGGTAATCGATTCCTCTTGGTGTTGACTGATCCGTTTAGTAAATGGTGTGAAACGTTTGCCATCCCCAATCAAACTGCTAAGATCATAGCGGGGAAGATCTACCTCGAGATTGTATGCAGATTCGGTGTACCAGAAGGAATACATGCTGATCAGGGAACAAACTTTGAGGCACAGTTGATGAAGGAGCTATGTCAGCGACTTGGTATCAGACGGACTCGAAGTTCCCCCTTTAATCCCCAAGGAAACGGTCAAGCTGAACACACGAATCGAACGCTAGCGGAACGTTTGGCAATGGACCTCGAAGCAACTGATCAGTCAGACTGGGATGAAAAACTCTCCTCAGCCTTGGCTGCTCTTCGTACAGCACCCAACAGTACGACTAGGGAGACACCATTTCGTCTCTTGTTTGGGTTTGAAGCACGAACAATCACAGATGTTGGTTCTTCCCAGGCCTTGCAGTCGGGTGAAAGGAATTCCCTGGATGCCAAAGAATTTAGCACCAGGCTGACCCACTTGCAAAACGTACACCAAAATGTGAAGACGCGTATCCTGAACGAACAGCGTAAGCGCTGGAAGTGTCAAGAGACACGACTTAGATTTACACCTTTTAAAGAAGGGGAGAAAGTGTGGGTATATGGACCACCATCAAAGAAAGGTGTATCAAAGAAACTAGTGGCAGACCGATGGAGGGGGCCGTACATAGTGACCGAGAAGTTGGGAGAGACTCTTTATAAAGTTCGTTCTCAGAAAGGGAAACACCACTTTAAGATTGTAAACCACAGAAGATTGAATAGACACTATGAGCGTCCAGGCCATCTTGTGGCCAGCAGCAGTGTGGACAGTGACTTGGATTCCGTTAGTACAGTCAGGGAGGATGAAGAGAACGACACAGAGGTCCTGTTGGACCTATCAACGGAGCAGGAAAGCACAGGAGACGAGGAACAAGAAGCACTTGATTATCAACGACCTGTAAGGGACCGAAATCCACCTCTTCGCCTGACTTATGGGATAAACGGTGAACAAACGGGGACAAGAGATATTTCGCATGACAGTGACTGAAAAAAGAGAAAAAAAAACCAAACAAAAACAAAAAAAAACAAACAAAAAAAAAACAAACGTAGATATGTTTAGGGGGGAGGAGTGATAGAGGAATGCATAAGATAAGGAGGGACCTGAGGGATATGTGAGACGCGTGGAGCAGGGGGATGATTCGTATGTTGTTGTTGTTAGGAGTTGTCTAATACGAGAGACTGGATATTTTGTATGATTGCAATTAATAAAACATCATTTAAACAGTACAGAATGAGGGGGTCTTTCCTAACACTCCCTTCAGTGGCCGGAACTTCGGCTTCATCCAATCATACAGCCGGGCATAAGGAATTATCGTTCCAGTCTTCTTATAGAGTTCACTGGGTGCCCTTCAAAGATTAGTTGGGTCTCAGGCCTCTGAACTGGTCAATGCTGGGAAGGAAATTTTTGGATTTCTGAAGCGGCGAAACGCTATTTCCTGCATTTTGAGAGCACTTTTAACAAAAAATTTAAAGATCATGAAAGAAGTTTTTATGATCTTTGTAAGAAAGGATCTGAATTTCAATATCAGTAAACTCTCTCGAAGCAGGAACTAAAAGTTGGAGTTAGGACGACAAGAAGAAATGATGGTAAAATCACTAGGAGAGACGTGAAGAGATTGTTGTTAAATCACACTAACAATCTCAACGTCCAGTTGGATGAACTGAGGTAACATTCGAGGTAATTCCAAACCTAGTTGTGAACATATATTCAGAAATACAACATGTTTGCTTTGTTTTGAGTACAGTTTATCCATCCAGTATAATGATTCTATTATATGGCTGAGCTTATTTTTCGGTCCGTGTGGCGTGCCCAAAATTACGCTTGCCGATGGGTTACTAAATATTTCATGAATTGACCTATACCACTAAAGTCAACTAGAACAGTTAACTAGCGCCAGTCAATAGGAACAATCTCCAGACGAAAACACGATATACTTTTAATGAGGAATATCGCGACTTGACAGAAAACGCGCGAACTAATATTGTCAACAAAGGGCGCAACAGGAAGTCAAAACGTCAATCGTAGGTGTGTCCGAAGACACGCCACAGGACACATCAGTCACCAACAATACCACGTGTGGCGTGGTTTCTTTCTTCTTTTTCTTCTTTTTCGGTCTCGTAGGAGATGTGATTAACATATAAACAATAGGAACGAACAAACTAAGTCTACGGCTTATTTCTGCCAGGATTCGTACTCAAAGTATTTGGGTGGACGTCGGTTAAGTTGAGTTCTTGTAGTGATATTCGTGTCAGGGGTGACAGAGGATGGAGAGTTTTCTCGGGGGGGGATATCTTGAGGTAGAGGAGGGTTGTTGTAGCTTGTAGGGAGCATCAACATTGGCGGTATAGTGGTTGGTTGAGGTGGCGGACTGTTGGTTGCATCATCGTCATCACTGTCGGAATCATGGGTGTGAATGGGTGGAAATTCGGGTACTTGGTTGGGGACCAAGTGGCATTCGCATAATTTCACTTTATACAATGAGGCTCGTAGCTGGTTTCCAGCGAACTTTTTAATGTAGCACCATGGGCTATCGATAGATACCACCAAGTATCTGCTGCGGATATGTGTTTTGTCGCGGTCGGAGTGCAAGAATACCGTACAAGATCGCCAACGTTTATGTTCGGTGGGTTCGTAGCATTTCTCTTCCAGTTCTTTGATCTTTCACTGTTGGGGTGATTCTTTTGGCGTTGTGTATGTTGGTTGATAATAATATTCCTGTCGAATATCGGGAGTTGGTCGTGGGTAAATTGGTTCCTTTGGGTCCACAGCTCGTGCGCAGAAATGCCATGTCTACGAAGACGTGAATTAAGCCTGGCAATGGCAATACTGAGACTTAGATTTGTAACAGGACCGCCATTGGGAACTTGACGAAGGAGTTCCTCCTCGATCTCAGCAATAGCTTTTTCAGCGACAGGATTCTTGTTGATGTTTTCAACTCGATCGATGTCAAGTGTTATGCCAAGTTGTTTTAGTGTGTCGTCGTGTTTCAAGGCTATAAAGCCTGGGGCGAAATTGACTCTGATGACAACAGGCGGATCATCTAGTGGGTGAAGTGCAACACATAAACTGGCCAGGTTGTCACGGAGAGTGGCGCTTTTTTCATCGGGGATGATGGATGCCGATGTGAAGGAGGTCGTTGTTTCGCGAAGAACCATAATGGATTGTTTGCATCGTTTGAGAACATCATCCGCGAAGGAGACGCCAACTGCTTCAGGAGGGTCTTCGGTGTTTTGTTGCATGAGTGGTTCTGGAAGTTTGCGTAATGATACGCAGGTATGGCAAGTTTCACTTACGCGGTCGATCATTTTTAACATATCGAGAGCGTAGAAATGGCGTTTCATGACGAGGTTCAGTTGATGCTTGGATGGATGATCGAGTTTGATGTGAAGGGCTGTTACGAGTCCATCGAGAACAGAGCGAGGAACAATGATTAAGTCTGTTGATGGTGATAGGGGGATCAGTGCGGTGGACAACTAATAGTCCGTCTTTGGCAATAGAGGCTACGTTAAGGTATCTTTTCACATCTTTAATGTCAGTAGGTTTTTTGGATGGACGTGTGCCTTGCTTGAGATGGGCATGTGTTCGACGAAGGTCGGGGCATTGTGACTGAATTTGAGCCCAAGCTGATCTGGTTTTAAATGGATAACGGGATAGGCAACGGATATCTTGTACAGATATGGAACGTACTACGGAGTCCTCCATGAGGGCGACAAAGCTACAAATTTTGCATCTTGGCTCGTTGCATTCAGATGCGTTACGGCTAGAAAAGTCCGAGGGAACATTCGCGGAACCCGCTAGGTGTCGCACGTTGACCTGGTATCTGCTGATGGTCGATAAGAATGACGTGACGCGAGGACTTGCTGAGAATTCTCCGCGACACAGTTTATCAATGGCTTGAACACAAGGTTTGCTGTCGGTGAGTACACATGCTTGTCGAGTTGACTGGATAATGAATGGGCTGAAATGCTTGACTGCGGTAGCGATGCTTAGAGCTTCAACTTCGCATGGTAGCCAGGTCACTTGATGTTTTCTGAGTTTCGCACTGAAGAAGCCAGCTAGATGGAGTTTCTGGTCTCGGGTGATGTACAAGGTAGCTCCGATTCCCCGTTTGGTGACCGAACCGTCAGTGACGATCCACAATTGATCGGATGGTCGTGGTAGTGTGATGGCCTTGTGTGTTCTGAAGGATGCTTGAGCGGAATGAAAAGACTCACGAAATGAGTCGGTCCATTGCATGGATTCTCTTTATTGTTGGCCTGCAATAGCGTTCTCTAATGGGGCTATGATTTGTGAACACTTTGGAAGAACACGTCCGAGGACTTTGTAGGCTCCGATGAATGAACGTAGTCCGCGTACAGTGTCGGGAAATGGGCAAGAGTAGAGCGTTGAGATACGGTGGGGGCTGGCAGACAGACGGCCCTGTGTCCATACCCATCCTAGTATGGTGGTGGTACGGGGATAGATGATGGTCCTGCAAGGAGAAAGATGAAGATTACACTTCTGAAGGGCTTGTAGGATGCGTTGCCAGTTGTGGAGGAGGTCTTCTGGTGAGTCAGCTCCACAATATAGATCGTCTGGGAGTTTGGCTGCAATGCCATCTTCTATGCAATCTCCTAGTACGCGACACATAAGTTCTTCAAGTGCAGTTTCTGATTCGGGCATACCCATGGCGCAGCGTGTGTAAGCTAGGACGACTCGAAATGGTGTTGCGACGCCACAGTAGTTCATGGAGCTTTTGGAAAGTGGGATTTGATAGAATGCGCTAGTCAGGTCAGTGACGATGAGGTATTTCCATTTGGCGATAGAACGCAAAGTTGAGTCAACATTTGGCATTAAACACGGTTGGGGCTTGGCATATCGGCCCATGTCGGCAAATGCTGTGACCAGGCGGTGTCCTCCGGATGGCTTGGTAACAAGGAATGACGGATTAAGGTATTCTACAGTGATACCAATATTCTCAGGACGTTGGAATACCCCCTGACATTCGAGCTCGTCGAATTTTTTGTTGTAATTCGACTAATTTGTTATGTGAATACTGTGGAAGTCTGCCTTTGCGTTGTGGTGGTTGTACTGGGCCCATATTTACCACGGCTTCAAATGGACCTATAGCACCATTATAGCCAGTAATGGCTGGGTCGAAGACATCGTCGAAAGTTTGGAGTAGCTCTCGGAATCGTGTGCGAGTGTTATGGGCTAAGATGTTATTGGGATCCAGTTTCACGGTGGAGGAATGTTCGGATAATGTCTTCGGTGTGGGTGGAGGTAAAATATGGTCATTGGGTGGTGGGTGTGTCTCCTTGGGGATTGGGTTGTGGGCTCGACGAACCTGGCAAAAATGCTCATGACGGGCAATGCTCTTAGGCTCGTTAGTATCGTTGCATACACGAACCTTTCCTGCAACGGCTTCTAGGATGTGTGGGCGAGGCCAATCATGGACTGCTTTGGAATAGTCGGGGCGGGGTTCGATAGCGAGGATGGTATCAGGGTTGATGTCGGCGGGGATGTCTAATTCTAAGTAGTCGCCCGGCCAAACCACTGTTGGAGATGACGGAGCTCGAATGACAAGGGCTTGCGTGCGTCTAATGTGATTTTCTGTTGGTTCGAGTGATTCGCTACCAAAGTAGATGACATTTGAACCCTTGATTGTTATCTGTTGTCGGGAAAGTCTCACAGAGATGTCATTTGTGATCATAAATGGGGTTCCCGCCAACACGTCAACATCCAAGTCGTCAACTACTAAGGCATCTAGTTGGAGTTTTAGATGGCTGCCGGACAGGGTGAGATGGACTTCACCAACAACGGTTAGGGGAGTGGTGCCGTCAGCTTGAAGGGCGGTCTGTTTGGTCTTTTGTATGGTGGCGCCGACTTGGTTGGTGACGGAGGTCTTGATCATACTTGTCTCGGCTCCGGTGTCGAGGGTGAGGTACATTACATGAAGTTGGTGGATAACTTTTAAGTGGGGAGACGGTTTGGTGCTGACACGGCAAGTTGTCGACTTAACACGGCAGTTATGGGAATTTGGAACGTCGTCGCGTTCTTGCTCTTGGTCGGATTCATCCGTCGTGTCGCCGTATTCACCAAGGACTTGTCGTGTACGCGTTAAGTACTGTCGATCTTAGGTAGGAAGGTAAGAACACTTGGTCAGGTAGTGTTGGAATTTCGGTCTGTTCGCCTGTTTACATAGTGGGCAGGTCTTGGTGGGGTTTCTTTGGTGTTCATAGTTTTCTGTTCATCAATAAGATGATCTCGAATGTGTGAGGAGCGTCTGAAGGCTGTACGTAGTACTTTCGTCTCATTTTGTGGAGTTGATTTCGGCGAGCAGGGTGTCTAAGGCTTGAGAAATTTCGGGCTTCAGGGTTGCTAGTGTTTGTGATCTCAGTTCTGTACCGTAGCGTTGTTTTACAAAGGCGGGCAAGTCTGTATGAATTAGCCGTAGCCACGTCAAAACAATCATGTTGTCGAGGGAGGGTGTGACTTCTTCGTCTGTTGTGACGTTTTCGCCATAGTGTGGGATATTACCATTAGCTTTAAGTAAGTTATCGTCGATAAAACTGACGAGACGTTGGTATAGGTCTTCCGGGCGCTCGCCGGTTTCCAAATGAATGTCATTGAAGTCTAGAAAGTGAGCGCCAGTGGATTGAAAACCATAATGAGCACGTATAGACTGCCAGATTGTTGTCATAGAAGTTGAGTTCTTAACGATAGTGTTTCGCGAAATAACTGGACAGTAATTGGCTATTTGTACTAGCATTAGCTCTAAATGAGTTACCTTTTGGGCAGCAGTACGGCATCTGGCTTCGGGTACGTCCTCGCCATCGCTTTCGAGACCACGTAGTGGTGTTACGGTCATCTTTCTTAGCCAAGTAAAAATGTGGCGAAGTTTGGGTCTAAAGACAACGTATACTGAAGAATTTGGCGCCACGCCTCGAATGAAGTGATCGTTTCCTGCTTTTTCAACGACCACTGTTTAGGAGCTCGTATTCTTGTCATTATGCGATTCGGATATAATGACTGTATTCTTCTTGTGTCTTAACAGCTATTTATGTAAACTGTCTCGTCTTTACCTTGTCTGGTAGGAGAGGATTCCTATCAGCTTGCAATTGTTGGTTTGTTTCGCTTCGTAGAAACTCTTCGGTATGAATTTGTAAGAAATATCGCTGCCACCACGCCAGTCAATAGGAACAATCTCCAGACGAAAACACGATATACTTTTAATGAGGAATATCGCGACTTGACAGAAAACGAGCGAACTACAATTGTCAAAAAAGGGCACAACAGGAAGTCAAAACGTCAACCGGAGGTGTGTCCGAAGACACGTCATAGGACAAATCAGTCACCAACAATACCACGTGTTGAGTAGAGCGTGATCCGAACTCGTATCTCCAGGTTATCGGATCGCTGCTCTAGTAATTGAGATATCGAGTTATCTGTGAACAGTATGCTCGCTTTATCCAATTTAAGTGGAAAATATGAAATATTCTGTTCATGTTACCCGAATGATGATTCTGAAATAGAGTCGAAACACTGAACATCCTCATGGATACCGATCGTTAAGTTGTCGTGAGAATCTCTCGTGAACTTACATTGGATAAAACGAGCATACTGTTTCCAGTTGATTCGATAGCTCAATTGGTAGAGCAGTGGTCCGGTAACCCGAAGATGCGAGTTCAAATCCCGCTCTATTCAACTTTGCTAGTTGACTTTGTCAGTGTATGTCAATTCATTTCATGTTACCCTGAGGATGATTCTGAAATAAATTGGTTGCTGAATGTACTGATATTTAACCATATTAGACCAGGCTTGGACTGGACATCGTGCCATCTCGCCACCGAACGATGATTGACTATTGTTCAACGGTACGATGGCACAATGGCCAGTCCAAGTCTGTATTAGACTGTCCGGTCCAATATCGTTTTTATTCCGCACCGGTGAGTTATGGCGGGAAAGTCTTCGAAGAGATTTTAACGAGATTTAATAAGAATTAAGTTTCTACGTTGAAAAATTTCGGATAACAAAACGTGCTGGAATATTAGTGGCTGCTTTTGTTTGAAGCTAGCTGTACAAAAATACTGTACACAATGTTTCACTGGTGGAATCAAGAAGCAAACTGAGCGAGGTAAGAGGTAAGGTAAACAGCAACATCCGACGACGACAACACGGTCGAAAATGGGAAAGAGAACCAATCAAACGTGAAATAATAAATTTCTCTCCAGTTTATTTTGCTTTTACCAAGATTGGAGTTAATTTTTACATATTTTACTAAAAATTAATACCACTTAAGATACTTTTTTACATAAACTGTATTTCTAAAAATAAATTAAGAACTTAAAATCGAATTATTGATCATTGATAAAATATCCAGACACGACATGCTGGGCTAGAACGGACATTTTGAGCTTCTCTAGTGCATCAGCTAACTTTTGTCTAGTTCCTTCTCTTTCCATATATCTGGTAAGCATTGTACGAGCTTTATGACTTTCATCCTCACCACATCGGGAGTAAATGATATTCTCAATCTCACCAGTTTCAAACAGCTCTGTAAGATTGGCTAACTCCTTCCATATCCTGGGAATTTCTCGTGCTATTGGAACGATTTCTTTTTGTTGAAGACGATCTGGTGGCCTTTGGTTTTCTTGACGCTCTATCAAAATCAAGCAAGAGGTTCAACTATATATAACCGAGATGTTTACCCATTCAGGGGCTGATTATGTGTGGAAAATTTCAAACAGGACTCATATATTAGCTTGACCTTCCCTAAAAATCTTTTTAAAAATTTAGTTATCATTACGCGGCGAAAATTTCAACCCGGCCTCAGCCTTTAACGCGTAACGAGCCCCTTAATATATAACATGATGTATTATTTTCCGTGTTACAAACCATGATCAGCTTCTTGAATTCATTTAAATTTCGTTCACAACTTTAGGCTTTTGTATACTTTCCACATTTTCACACATTTGTATACTTCCCACAGAATAATTATGTTAAGCATTAGTCAATTGCCAGTTGATTTCATTTACATGAAGCCTTTACTTTATACAGAAAAGTGACTCTTAATGAAATTTTCCAATATTAGTTTAATAAGTTAATGCTTTGGAGCATACTTTTAGCTCGCGAATGGAGGAAGCCAAGCAAATAATCGGCATTTCGATAAGTATCGGACTTGTTTATGGTTAGATGGATCTGGAGAGAACACATGGACTAAAAGAGACATGCTTACTCGTCTCTTTTGGATCCGCGTCTTCTTCATTAGGCAAGCGTTTCTTCGAGTCAGTACCTGTTGAATAAAGAAGTTTCTTGGAATGAAGTTTCTGTTCCAAGATTGACACAGAAATTGCTTACGAGCATTTTAACTAGAAGCAAATAGGGCATGCACAAAAATCACTGATTGTTGAATTCAACCACCTATCTTTACATTGCATTTATGGTTAGGTAATCAACATAATTTTGATGTTTATGTATGACAATATTGTTGCTGTTTTAAGGTTGATTAAGACTACTCCATTGACAAAGCCACTATCGATGTTGACCGACCATACTATCATTTATATACAATTGAAACAAATGAAATCAAACACGTTTTGCTGGAAAGGGGTACCCAAGAGATCCGAAGAAAGTTCCACATAAAATTTTCACGATGCACCTCCACAAATTCCTGTTTAAATCATCAAATCTATTCACTTTACCACGAAGTTTCTTAACTCGACGAAAAGCAAATTTTTTTACCTGTGACATTTACCCAAATTGTTTTATGAAGCTTCGAAGAATTCATTCCACAATGGTTTCTTGGACAGACGGCAGAGTCTTTCTTTAAGCATTCAAGAGTTAGAATGCATACGCAGTCGGGGTCAGTACAAGCTTCTTTTTCATGCCTCAAACATGGTGTCTTTTCCTCCACGCAAAGATCACATTTCAAACCAAACTCGTACCGTACACCTTGGTAGCTTGGACAGGACTGAACTTTTGTCATTGCGTCATGAAGGACGGAGAAGACACTCCTAGTAATGTCCTTACTTTCAATCGTCTGCTCATCAACTAAAAAATAAATAAATAAATAAACAAACAAACAAACAAATAAATGAAACTGAATTTTCAAGTTCTCTGAAACAACTTTAAATTGTTGGCACACGAAATTAAAAACTTCAGACATTCACACCTGATATTGCAACCTGGATTCTGGTTACATGGCGGACCAAAATCACGGAATATTTAATGCTGTTTTCACACTTGAAAATGCGACAACAATTGCAGTGAAATTCAGGCATCTCCACATCGTTGTGTTCGACATCACCACGGGCCCATTTCAATATTTCCACAAGGACTCGCGTGTAAAGTCCAAGTGGAATGGTATCACCTTTAAAATTAAGGTACAGTGACGGCTGCAAACTCGACGCCAACACTTTCTTAATATCGCTCTCACGCCATCTTTTAGTCACCATGGATGGAACCAGATAGATGTTTTTCCCCCAATGACAGATTAAGCCCACTCGAACCATGATATCTTTCAAGGCTTTCTGTTGGCTATGGTTCTCCAACGGATTGGGAAGGTTCCCGAAGTCGAGCACTCCTTCCCTTGTCAGCTTTTTCCAAGCACGTGAATTAGCGGTACCCCAGGAAAGCTTCTGGGCAACGGTTAATACTTGGGTAAACAACTTTACTAGCCATGCTGCATCAAGTACAACCAGGTCGCTCATGGGCGGATTTCCATCGAAATGGACGACTATGTTCTCCTCGTGGAAGAACTTCATTGCTTTGTCGAACGTTTCGTTCACTTGACATTGTTCTCCCAGATTCCGTGCTTCATCGAGTGAGATATAAGGGCAGTCTTTCAGCTTTTCCGACGTCCTCTGGGTATCGAGGGCACGTTCTAGTAAAAGCCAACTTACAGGGGTTTCGTGTTGAGCTTTCAAAACATCTTGCGCTGTTTCGAAGATTTTTGCTCGTAGAGCTCTGAGCTCACTGGTCTCATCAGCATTCCTTGGCTCTTTGTTCTTGATGACATACTTGGCGACAATAAGCGAACCGCAACCAATGCGCTCAAACTTCTGCTCAAGAGCTTCAATAACTTTCTTCAGCTTCTGCTCTAGTATCTCACCACGTCTCAGCTTATCAGGTTTGGTAAAAACAAGAATAGTTTTGGGAAGATCAAGACTTTGCACGGAATTATTTTTGGCCTCTTTACTGCAAGAGTTAAGGTTACGAAGAGCTGCCATCCACTTTGTAACATAATCGAAATTCGTTTCATGCAGAGAGTTTCCTTGGTCTCTCTCCCTCTTTGTTGAACCATTTTCCACGAACTTTGGCTGTGCTTCGTCGTTAAGGGACATTGACAGATCAACAACAAGTATAAATAGCGTTCTCAACCTCAGCATTATCGAATGCACGTCGTAGAAGACTGACTGACCACCAACGTCTCCCAACATGAATCTAATTGTGTCCATGGTATCATCACGATAACTTCCGACGTTTTCCATTTGCTGGACGATCTTGCGTTTTAAGTCGTCTGATACGTGATATTCAAGTTGATCTGTCATAGTTTTCGGCGTGTTACTTTTTACTTCTACCTTTCCATGTTTACGTACGTCGCTACGCCAGTCATCTCCATATGTAGCTCCGTCTCTTGCTCCAGCTCCAGCTCTAGTTCCAGCTTCATCTTTATCTCCAGCTGTAGCTCGATCTTTATCTCGATGTCTAACTTCATCATCAGCTCCTTCTTCGTTTCCAATTTTAGTTCCAATTGCATCTCCAGATTCACCTTCAAGTTTAATGCCATCATCTTCATCGCCAGCAGCACTTCCACCTTTTCCTTCTTCAGGCTCTTCTTTACTTTCAGCCATTACTCTGGCGGCTTCCTTTCTGAGGACATTGTGTGTATATATTTCGGATGCTATCAACTGGTCATCTCTTGCACGCCTCCAAGGATTGGATTTGTCATTCTCTTGTACCTCAACAACGTCAAATTCAATGCCGATTGTGCTCGGTTCTTTCTTTTCTGACCCTTTACCAAGAAGACTTTTCTTCAGAGACGTTTTTCCCACACGACCTTGACCAATAAAAAGTAATGACATACGATTGTTTTTCTTTTTACCATGCTTCAGCGTCTCCGATACTGCTTCCTTCACTTTCAGTTCTACAATGGTAAAAAGACCAAAAAAGAAAATCAAAACACTAGAATCAAACGTCTAAAGGAAACTCCAAAATTTAAAAATATATCTGAAAATTAAGGTGGTCAACAACACTTTCCAACAAGGTTCACTTTCTTCAAAACAAATTTTTATGAAAAATTTGTTAAAAAGCAATTTACCATGTTAATTGGGGTGTAACTTTAAGAAATTTAAAATGGAGGGGCAGTCATCATTTTCCCACTTTTAATCAGGACTCAATGGTAAACTCGTCGGGTCGGTCGGGCTACGATTTATAAATGCAGAGATTAGTGCCCTCGTACCACGCTTCGAGTGATGAACCTGGGGATAATCCACATGACGGCATGTTGTTCTGAACGATGTCGTTTTGTCATATATTATGTTTTCGTGGTTGGTCTGAGTGTTGAACGTAATAGGTTTTGGAATTCCTATAGCTGAATTTAATTCGAGACATATCATCGGGAGTGTTCAACAAATGAACATCTAATCATAAGGTATTTCTTTGAGTTTCTATCCAAAGTTTCGGTAATACCCAATCAGACGTACAGTTGTTTCCTTAAAAAACTTTGCACTGGTCACAGTGAAGTATTTGGTGTCTGGTAAGAGTTCTATCTCGTAATATCCTCAAGTCCTATCTTAGAAGAGCTGTCCTGATCGTGAGCAGTTCCCTTCTGGATATGTCATTGGTGGACAAATCAAATGAATTTCTTCTCAGAAAAGTCATCTGAACAGTTTATACAAAAAATTTGCCAACTCACTTCACGAACGATTTTACTTTATCCTTGATCTATCTGAAACGCATGACGTCAGGAACCCAATTAAGTGGAGGGAGGGCAATGGAAGAAATTGAGGGGACATCTTAACGTGCTACTAAGGAAGTATAGGAATTTCATCAAGAAAATTAGGCTTTTTTTGATATACAAGTAATATAAAGCTGATTTTTGGAGACCACGAGACTTGACATAGTTATACCAGCATTGGTAGGATTTTCACAAGCTTGTTGAAGGCTACCCCAGGAGTTTAATTTACGTTAAACAAGTACGAGAAAATGCAATCAAATACTAACAACGTGTATGTAAATCTTCGCCCCAAGGGAATTTTGAAGTAGTTACTAAAACCTAAAATCTCTTCGCCATCTCTGATTAAAATCTACTAGATCTCTATCTGACTTTCCGCGTGAAATGTGCGGTGCAATGAAATGGGCGGTGTTGAGAAAATCTTAGTTGAATATTCTTAGCCTAGTTGTATGTATACGTTTAACTCCAACTGTATATAAATATATGACTTTAATTAAGCTGACATCGGATACTCGGAAACAAGCTTTAGTCTGATGCTTCGAGCTGCAAGCCTGTCCGTGGAAACGTAGATTCTATTTAGACAAACTGATTAGTTCACTGTAATTGCACTATGGTCGACAATCACGAGTGATCTTGAATTCTTTGGAAACGAAACCAGTGGTTCTAGTGGCCCAACTACAGGGTGCGAAGGGTGGGTAAGGCCTACGTGCCCCTGAGCAAAAGGAGTTAATTAGAAGCTCCGAAAATTTTGTGATGTCATTATTATTTTCATATCATGACGGCATGAATTTGCTCGAATCAGTCTCAAACTATTTTCAATTTGCAACATGATTAAACAGTTACATTAAGGCAAATTTTGATCCATCGCCTCTTTAATAATCTATCAATTTATGTTTGACAGATTTACCAAAGAATTAACAGCGAGAGAATTTTCACCAAAGTCCCATGAGTATTACGGATAATATCCTGTACTGTCATTCGATTCCTTCTGTATTAAAGCTACGCTGTCATTTGCTTCCGTATTCTAATTAATTGTAGTAGGAGAAAGTTTACGAAAGCTGCGGCACCGACGCCAGTAAACAAAATAGTTCCAATCTTACAGCGGTGAAGTAAACCTTATATCCGAAACCTAGAAATTTTTTTTCTTCCTTCCAAAATGCTTCCAAGCTATTCCAGTCGGTCGATTAACGTTTTTCATTGAACACATTTCAAACTTCCCAGTGTTTTAAAAGCTGCCGTTATCCCAAAACGGTGAAAATGTTCTGGCTCATCTCTTTACTGGAGCCAGGGCGTCGTCAAGTATACTCTAGGGATTATTCATTTTTTTGTTGCATGAGAGAAATCATATTGCAAGATCACGTCGTGCTTTCGTAAACTCCCATCTCTATAGGCCTGGATGCAATTATTGGAAGTGGTAATTTTTTCAGCTGTCCGGCAATCGGACGTGGACCAAGGGCCCTGATACTCTGCTGGTCCAAAAACATCCGGAGGAAAAAAATTAAATTTTTTCAGCAAGGAGTATTCCAAATGGTAGAAAAGTCGCTGACAATCACAGGCAGCTGCCGATTCCCTGGTATAGAAATCGTAAAACCATAAAAATTGCCAAATTAGAGTTCTGCAAGCATGGAGAATGATAAACGATTCAACCGACATACTCAGCCCGATCACCGAGATTTTGCCTACGTCCACTAACAGGCAGCTACAACTATCAATGAATTTATCATTTATCGATCTACCAAACCTCCCAGAAATTCGTTCAAATCAACAATCCACGTCACCCACCGCAATAGATAGTCCAGCAAGAAATTTTGAGATTTCCTGTCATAACATTCTATACACAGCGGTAGAAAGCATCAACAGACGATGCAGTGGTCACAAAGATTTTCACAAAGAAATTAGCTTAGCACAACTAGCGTAACAAAGCTTAGCGAAAAAACCTGAAATCTTGCCCGAAATTGACACGGTATCATTACGAGAGGATCTCGTATCCTTTGCATCAGATTACGCTGCACTCAAACAAGGCCAACTGTCTCTGGATCCAGACGACGATGCAAATAAAGGTGAAGATGAAAACTTAGATGGTGAAGTGAATGAGCATCCGCCCTCAAAGTCAAACGAATTGGTAAAGAAGATCGCTTGCCAAAACTACCTTTCGTGTGCCTTTAGATTGCTGTTCCAGTACAGGCTATTCTCAACAGCATAAGAAAACTTGTACTTACACTGTGGTTTACCAGTATTTGATTACACTAAGCAGTACACAATGCTCACGCGAACGATCTATCTCAAAACTCAAAATACTGAAGACGAGACTAAGAGCCTCCTTTACGCAAGACAGTCTTGTGACACTTACGTTTATTGCTGTGGAAAAGGATATTGCGCTGCAGCTCAAGAACGACAAAGAACGCATACTTACACTGTAGTTTACAAGTATTTGATTACACTTGATCCTTCCTTTGTGAAGTATATATGTTGATAAGTAGGACTTGCACTCGAACCGTTGGACTCGGAGTCTAATTGATTGAACTAGGACACGGATTTGGACTCGGATTTCGTGAAAAGCAGGCGCGCAGAGAAAGAGGGGGACAAGAGGGACAGATTGCCCCAGGGCCTAGTACTGAGGAGCCTCAGATTGTAAGGGCCTTATTCTCGACGATTTCTCAAAATTCCCTTAAAGGCCTTATCCCGAATGAAACTCCCTTTGGCGCATAGGCCATAATGTGAAGATTGGTGGAACAAACCTCTAGATGACCACTTAGCCCCGGGCCTCCTGTTGCCTCTCTGCAACTCTGGTGAAAAACAGACTGCTTATCTTGCAGACAGCACTTTAATTTGTTTGTTTTATAGTACTGAGAAAAGTAACCCTATATTAGAATGCAAAATACTTGATAAACAATCAAAGGTCTGAGTTGAAAAATATAAAATATAAAAAATCTTTGATCTATTGGAATAAATAACAATTAACACCAATTACCTGTAAGATAATCAGCTACTGAGGTATGTCCATACCTCGATGCAAGACGAAGTGGAGTATCACCATTTTTATTTTTTGAATTGAAGTCACTGCATTTAAGTAATTTTACAGTATCTAGATGACCATTCCTGCAGGCACAGTGAATAGGCAAGTCACCATCTTCGTCTCTTGAGTTAACGTCTGCACCACGTTGGATAAGATAATCAACCAATGGCGTATGTCCATAGAATGATGCAAGATAAAGTGGAGTAAGACCATAGTTATTTGTTGATGTGAAGTCACTGCCTTTGCTGATGAGCAATTGTACAGTATCTAGATGACCACGTCTGCAGGCAATGTGAATAGGCAAGTCACTATTCTTGTCTCTACAGTTAACTTCTGCACCACGTTGGAGTAGATAATCAGTTATTGAGAAATATCCTTTGAAGCAAGCATGATGTAAAGCAGTTCCTTTCGACCATCCTCTCCGTTCTTCAATGTCTCCACCATTCTCCACTGCAGCTTTAACGTCATCCAAAGTCATCGAAACAGTCATTTTCCTATTCAAAACATATGCATTCAAATTTTAAAAAAATGGATCCCCCATCTCTGTTCCCCCTTACCCCCTCAACGGGACAGGGTTTCACGGGAGCAGAGTCTCTGGAGAGTCCCACCCCGCACAGGTCCATCCGCACGGGGACTCCAACATTGAAATATATTCTACAATTCTTCTTCAATGTGGGAGCTCCATTTTTGATTTCACGTCACCTATAAAGAAATAACCTAACACCCCTGATAAATAACACAATTTTATCTTATTCATGAACAAAAGGTCTTACGCGTTCTTTTTTAGTTATTACTTTATTTTATTTTTATGTTTTAACTTTTATTTCCACTGAGCATGTACGAGAAGACAAAACATTTCCTAATCAAGGTTCCCGATAGACTGTCGCCTAATCAGAAAATAAATTTCGTTCCACACTCTTTTCACACTACGTTGCTCCTGCAGACTGCAGTTTTCTTATACTAAATTTCAACTACATTCCGCCAAGTAATCATTTTATATGAGTTGCTACTATATTCTATACTTAAAACAACTTGCTATTCTACTATCGACATCAGTCGCCAGCCTGGAAACGTCTGTACTTAATGCGATTCAATGTACGCCAATGCCAAGCAGTTTCAGCTATTGAAATCTCTCAGGAGTAATGAGGGGAGGGAACGTGAATTTCAGATTAATGTTCACAAGGTCAGCTAAATTTATTTTTATATCTTAGACAACGAATGTACAATATACGGGGCAGGATTTTGGGCGATACGCAAGAAAGAAGACGACCTGCTGTGAAGGACGGAGATGAGAATGTTGAGGAGAATTCTGGGGATTTCATTGAAAGACAAGATAAGGAATGAAGAGATCAGGAAAAGGTGTGGAGTCGTAGATATTATTGAGAAGGTGAGAGAAGCAAGATTGAGATGATACGGTCACGTTGGAAGGAAAGATGCAGCTGAGCCTGTTAGAAACATTATGGAGATGGAAATTAAGGGCAACAGAGGTCGAGGACAACCGAAGAAGAGATGGATGGACTGTATAAACGAGGACTTAACTGTGAAGAAGTTGACTACGGATATGGTAAGAGATAGAAAGAAATGAAGGATTAGAATCCGAGCAGCCGACCCCGGGACAGTCTGGGACTAGAGGCTGCGTAAAAGAAAGAAGAAAAAAAGACAATGAATGTACAATAACAGTCAACATCAAGGTGCCGAAGTTAACAGTTAATTTTAGTTGCTACGATCAACTCGTAATCCTTCATTTATTTGTGAAACAGCAACATATACATGTACACTTCCAAGACGAAATTCATCGATTTCACTTGACATAACGGATGAAACGAGAACAGAATGTTATTGTTCGACAAGAGCGTGGTTTGTATTCTGTTTTAAACAGTTCCCATGTACTAGAAAAGTTTATCAGTGCGACACTCTTCTGCCTCATAATCAACTAAATCATTTGGCTAGTGCAGTTCACTCTTTCACGGTTCAGTGCACATTAACACTTGAAATAATCTTTTTGGAAAGGGCATCTTCTCATTTTACACTACATTCTTTTTCGCACCTATTGCAAAAAACCCCCAAAAAACCCATTTAATTATTATTGTTTTAAATGCAAAGTGTTAGAATGTTAGAATGCCATGTAGAAGAAATGCAAAATGGTAGAATACATCTTAAGTACAAAAATAGTAATAAAATTATTCTTGGACTTTAGTCATATTCCAATATAGCCTGGGAGTGGTCCATCCTTTGCCCTCTTAATCCTTATGAATCCTTATGGTCCTAGTGACAAAGTAGAGTGCAGTGATGATGTTCATATTTAGTGAAAGTTAATTTTTAAGTGATCATATCATACGTTTTAAGACACATCCAGAAACAGTTGCAAAACATTCAGCTTTTGGGCCTTCAACTGGCAATGAAACCTGTGATACTGCAAATCTAGTGCAATTAAATACTGTGATGTATTCTTCTAGTTCATGGTTACATGGTTACTATCAAATTATAAAAACACAAGATAGCCATACAATTGCCAGCTAGACTGCAGTTTAGCAGACCCACTGTGTTACTGACTAGTTAGGATAAGGGTATATATTAGATTTAGTGAGCTCGCAGAATGGTCTCTACCTCACTTGGCTCTGCTAACTGCAGTGCCCATTTTTTAAAAAAACTATTTTCCTGACATTTGACACATTAAATCATTTTAGTATCCAAATTGCAGACCCATGCGATCAATTTGTATACGACTTTCATTGGACATTGGTGGTCATAATGTTTAACAATTAAATGAAATAAAGGAGAGCTTTTAAAAGAATGAATTTGGCAAAATAAAAATTTTTTGGATCCACTGTTTGGTGAATAAATGGAGTGCCATGATGTTGACCGTCATTCTTATCTAATGTGCATTTGATTCAATTTAAGATATCAAAATAAAGTTATGATTTCAGCTACTGAAATCTGGAAGTGTCAGGCTTTCCTGAGAATGCCAAATCTCATCATTGAAAAGTGTAAAGTTAGCATGCAATTGGAAATGAACACAGAAGACTGGTGACTAAAATGGCTGCTTTGATTTTATGCAATATTCTAGAGACCTATTTGAAATGGGGATATTATGATACATATAAAAAAAGTGTAGGAGCAGCTGAAAGGACTTTTTACATTTTGTAGTACAGCACTACAGTTTAGCAGACCCATGTTGCTGTTGGTCTTTTGCCATTGGCTCAGTAAACAAGAAAATGAGCTTTTGGCATGACATTTATACAGCAAAGGTCAGTGTTCCAGAAGTGGGTCTAAAATCCCAATAGCTTACCAAGATACTGTATCTGTAGATATAAAAAAGATAAGGTTAGAAAACATCGCAAGGATTTTTATTCCAAAAAGGCTTTGTCATTCACCTACATGTACTGGTGAAGATCCCACTGACATTGTTTCACGACCAATGTTTTGGAATTACTTCCACACCAAAACCAAAACCCAACTCCTAAACATTATCCTTAAACCCTATGCTGAAACTCCATGCCTGAACCCTTTCCCTAACCCTAACCCAAATTAAATGTGGATAATAAGAATAAAGACTGCTTTTGCCTCTTTATGATACTCTTTGTCCCTTAAATTTCAAATAATCCAATAATTTTACATCCTTAGGGGTGTGCAACTTTCCAGCTGCCAAAAGCTGCTATTATTAAATCTGTGAGAACTAAGGCTGTCAGTTTACATTTAATTTAGTATCCATTTAAACGCACGTTTCATAACCGTTTAAACGTTTAAACGTTTGTTTCCAACTAACAATTACCTCCCGGAGGGTTAAAGACCGGAAGGGGCGAGGATGTAAAAGTGCAAAATTGGACATGAAATTTTGAAGCAAAGCAAAGTTATCTTTTTTTGTCAATATTCAATGAACATTAAATAACTTCACAATTTAGCATTTTTATTCAAAAAAATCAGCATGTTTAAGTTATCTGGCAGCAAGCAACTTCGCTTGTGATTTACAATATTGCCAGCCGTCGAAAACACTCTCTCCGACGGAACAGATGTGGCAGGTATTGCGAGGTATTTCTGCGCTACTTTTGAAAGTGCTGGGAAACGGGAAGCATTTTCTTTCCACCCCTGCAGAGGGTCGGTTCCGTTTTCCACTTGAGCAGCTTGCAAGTACGCCGCGAACTCGTTGACAGAGTCCTTAGTTGTCTCTGCATTTTCGCTTGCAGTATTTCTTCAAGAACCTGCAAGCAAAAAGTCCATTCCGGGTGCAGTTTTGGACTTTTTTGCAACTGGCCCTTCATCGACAATCACTGGTGTGATTTGTTTTATTTCTTCTCTGATGGCGTCGAAGGGAGCTGCTCTGCTTTCTTGGTCGACAAAGAACAGGTTCTTGTCGCGCGGGTCGAGATCTGACGCAAGCATGGAAGGGCCGTCAGTGCTTTATCAGTGCAGAACCTGCGCTTCAGATCAAAGCCTGTTGTTTTTTTAAACGACACATTAGGTGGTAAGTCGTCTTCGTGTACTGCCATGTGATGAGCGATAAGACTTCTCACAACACGATAGATAACTGAAGTGCTTACGTCAGTCTCTGTTGACAGCACGATAGTGGCCACCTGTTTAACACAAGCACAGAGAAGCTCCATTATTATCCAGGTTACGTCTGAAACAAATTAGTTAGGTAGATTTTTATCGGTATATGATTAACACTGTACACCTCGCAGTTATTTTCTTTATGATATAGTACGGAGAAAGTCTGTAATTTATTCCTCATCGTTGATTATACAAAATAGATTTACAAAATTCCGGGTAATTGCCAAAGTTCTTTCAAAGTTTGACACTTTTGACCAAGTTTGATACATACGTATTTTTGTTCTCAAAAATTGTATTTTGAGTTGTAAGAGTAAGTTGTAAGAGTTGTAAGAGTATTCAATTTTTATTCAAGTACCTGAAGCGGTTTTAGGCAAGTAACAAATTCTTCCATCAGCGTCCACAGCTCGGGCTTCAGGTCTAATGCCTGCGCGTCAGAAAATTTGGTTTATCTTCTGTCACTCAAGACATCGAGTAAGGTCACAGGAGATGTATCCAAAACGGCGGATTTGTGCTGCCAGTCTTTGATGAAGTGGGCTGTCACCGTCATATAGCCATCCTGGTTAAGCGATGTCCAGCAGTCAGTGGTCAAACTAACACATTCCGCTACTGTCAACTTGTCCTCAACAGTCTCTTTCTTCACTTGGTACATTCGGTTTAGCTGAGTGGATATGGTCGCCCGGCAAGGTACATTGTAACCTGGCTCAAGAAATGCCAATAACTTTCGGAAGCCATCAGCAGCTACCAAGCTAATAGGCAAGCTTTCCCCGGCAATCATTTCTGCAATCAATTCTGTGATCTGTTGACTTCTCTCGGGATTACAAGTTTTACGGCTCAAAAAAGATCCAAACGCACTCTGCTTGGTAGTGCTTGCATGTTTCTCAGTGGTTGCGCATGGATGTTTCAGCTTGAGGTGGTTCAACATGCTGCCGGTAGATCCATTATACCTCAACGTTGTGCTGTGGATTTTACACTTCACTGTGTCTTCGTCGATCTTCTCAAAACTATTCCAAACTGGGCTTGTTGATTTACGTGGCATGACGCGTTTGCCAATATGGAAAAAAATGCGGAACACGAAAATCAAAGTGCAGAAAGTGAAGCGAGCTGAATACACTTAGTGAATAGTGAGCAAGTGACACGACTCCTTCAGGAAACTTAGCTTTTCAGTTTCCCGCCAGCCGGAGTAACATAAGATGCAGGATAATATGAAAAAAAGCAACATGAGTAAGATGAAGCAGAGTAATATGAGACGCAGTTGGCAGATGCTATCCATCACAATAGCTTTAACCGCTTTTAACCTGCGTCTGTTTTTTATGTACCGATACGTCTGCGACGCAGACTAAACCGTTCTATACCGCAGCAAAAGAGGCTAGCATTTACTGATTGTTTCACGCTATTATTGTTGGTAGATTGCTGAAATACTGAGCATTATAAAGTTAAACAGTTATACGTTTAGTAATTTACTAAACGGATATAGATCTTTCTAAACGTTTAAACGTTTAAACGTTTAACCGTGACAGCCTTAGTGAGAACAAGTAAAAAGTTTCGAGTTCAAAGAGTTTACTTTTTAGTTTTGCAGTATAGCAAGTAATAATGTCAACACATAGCTTACAAGTTTTGAACTAGTCAAAATCAGTATGATGTCACCATTTATTGTTCATAATTTCTCAACTACGACGTGAAGGAAATTTTCCCTTTTTCTTGTGCTTGCTCTGGTGCCTACATGTACTTGTGCTTCCTTCATTGTTTTTCACAAGCAAACTGGGCTTTGAAGCAAACACAAGAGGCCTAAGTTATCTAAGAGTTACCCCAATCGTATGACAAATATCCCCCAGATTTAAAAAAAAATCAACAACTATAAGAGTCAAGCAGATGTTTAAAAATTTACAAAATCATTGCTCACAAGATAAGTAAAAAGAACGTGCAAGCAAAAAGGTTTGGGATTCTGGCAATTACAGATGCAAAATCAAGTATGTGTGACCTGTTTCCATTCATGACTTGAATTGACTCATATCCTGCTCTCCAAGAACAAAAATTAATGACAAAGTTGCCAGTACTGGAGGGAGCATTAGAGGAACAACCATGATTCTATGATTGTCAATGGTGAATAATAACAACTGCACCATTTCAACAAGTGTAACTCATGCAGACATTGCTAATTTGCTCAATAATATGGACCATTGATTAAAATAATGGAAAAGACAATGAAGATAACACATAATCATTCCAAACCAGAAGAAAATGTAATGCCGGTAATATTATCGCCCAAAGCAATGCTGTGTTAATTTCTTCCTACCTCTTTACATACTGTACATGTAACCATTACAGGTATATGTTCATAAATTATGGAGAGTCATGCACCTGTACTCTACAATCAGTGCATACAGACCATTCACGTATGTGTCACTACGAATGTGAATGTGCATGACTGTGCACTAGTTTATACCTTTATATCTATGTGTGAGTGTATGTCTGTGTCATTGGGATAATGAATGGATAGATAAAAAGATTTGGTGAATTTTTTAACCTTTTATTAATAAGACTTAGTGTGAGAAATTTGGGGACCTCAAGGGTTTTGAAGATTTAAAACCAATCAAAAACCCATACAAATTTGTGTTGAAACCAAGCCCTAATCTTTCCACTGACCTTAGCTGTAACCAAACAATACACCTTTTCACTAGATATTGATAAAAACGGATTAAATAGAAAGAAACAGACAACATTTACCTTTGGATAGTCTACTGTTAACCAATACTCCCAAAGCAACTGTAGCGGGTGCACTGGGCAGTAAATTTTGCACTCTTGCTGGATACTTGATAGGCCTGATGGTAAACAGTTCAAAAAGGGGCAGTTAGGAGTTGGATATGTTAACTTCTTGGTTGACATTTGACCTTTCAGTTTTTACTCTAGCCAATGCTTTAATGCCGGCAATTTTTGTCAACAAAAGGATACTGATGTTTTGGACAAGAAGGCGTTAAGAATACCTCAGATCTTTTTCCAACTTTTACAATTCCTTTGACTAATGCCAGATGATTTTAATCATCAAGGGGAGATGTCTCATAATGGGAGAATAAGAATACTAGGTTTTGATGTGTTAACTTATTAACATCTGGCTCTGGTAAAGCAAAATAAAGTGTCTGACTTAGTCAGACTAAGTCTGAATGAATATGGTCATACGTAAAAAGCAATAGGATTAACATAGGATTGAATCCTTTAACTCTCAGTTGTTTCCAACTACAAGTTGGGAGAATAGTCTAGCATTGGCAAGAATTAAATTCTCAAGAGCTACCTATGAAAGGAAAGAGTTAATTCTGGGAAGCTGAATTTCAAATGGTGTGTTTAGATTAAACCTACTTTAACAATCTGTACGTACAAGCATACAAAAGTCACTATTCATAGTACAATGAAAAAGAAAATGCTGTATACTGTCACTGTATTGAAGAATGTTATTTTGATCCCAGTACATATCTAGAAGGACTGTACTATTCCTGCGATCCAAGAGAACACTACAATTGTTATTCCTTCGTCAACTGACTATTTTGTTGTGGTTGTTAAAATTGCCACTTTGCATGTGGAATCTGTACTGCAATATATAATTAAGCTGTTTTTCTCGGTACATATCTATGCTTTTACTTGCTTGACATTTTATCTGTCACATATTTGTGCCAACTTCTTAAGCTTCTACATCTTCCTCTTTCCTGAAAATGAACCAATGCTCTCTCTTTGCTTGCCTTGAATTAGTAGGATTTAAATGGGAAGGTTACCAAAGGCAACAATGGATTACCATAATGGAGACAGTTTTAATGCATTGCTGACAACTGGTAAGCACCCTCTTTCTGTTCAACAAAATCAAGTTGCATTGCTATTGCAAGAATAAAATAGAAAATATTGCCTTAGGTGTCGGAGGGTTAATTCTATGAATAGATCTTTGTACCACACACCATTATTGAATATGAAACGTTATTACTAACTAGATTCTCCAAACAATTAGCTACAAAAAAAAAAAAACAAACTGAGATCGTAGAGTGATGGGTCATGTTAAACTATGTGCACTACATTACAGTGTATGTACTGGCAAGTCTTGTGTATTGACGTATCAGTTACTCATTGCATGCACATAATCACAAACAACTGATTGACTTATTGAGACTTCCCAAACTTCATACAGTCCATCTGTTCCACCAATTATAAACCAGTCCACACTGTAACCTTACCCCAACCATCTAAATTTTTGTACCCCTATTGTTTGAGAATCTTGCCATGCAGTGATCAGATGATACTTGTTTGATGTCTGTTTGGGCACAACAACTTTTTTTGAATGTTAAAGTATGAAAATCATGTGCACTAATAATACTTAACTATATTAACATTAATTTCAACTTGACATGTAACTCTTCAATATCACTGTACTGGTGCGGATCTAGGTTTTGCGGAAGGGAGTGTTCGGTATGCCAGATCTGGCTTCAGGTTTTTGAGGAGAGCTTGGTTAACCAGATCGCTGGTTGTTCTAGGTTTTTAAGTGAGGAGGTTCCTTCATCACTTAAATGGGTTTACCATTAGAGAAAAAATATGCAAACATAGTTTATTATATAAACATAGGGAAAATGGCAAGAAAATCTCACATTGTTTGGCCGCTCAAAGGTGGTGTTTAAGCCCCCTAAACCCTCCCCTTGATCTGCTGCTGCTGTAGTTTTATGTATGTGACCATTATTTCTTTACTAGAGCTCAGGCAAATGCTATCCATGGTCCTTGACAGGAAAGTCTGATCGAAAAAGCTTAAGAAACTCTTAGTTAATATGTTGTCTTAACAATGTAAAACTGGCCTTCAGAAATAAAAACGTGTGGTTACCGAATTCCTGATGTTAAAAATCCTAGTACATTACTCACGGAGAAATCTAGAAATCTTAATTTAGACCTAAATTACCTTTTTTACCTTGGAAAACAAGAGGTAAGCTTGAAATTTTGTTGTCAAGTGCACAACCACCTCTTAAAATCTAGTTGTCCAAGAAAAGTTTGGTCATCTTGGACGACTGAATGTTTACTTCTTTCTTTAATTTCAGGCCAAGAAGTAATATATACTGCATACTCATTTATATCTTTCATGATAGAACTTTCATCACACTTGGGTGGACGTCCTGTGTGCCACTGGAATAACCTTTCATACTTTTATCAGTAACTATTGGTAAACAATTTTACTCATCAAGGAGTGACTTCTAGTTGCGAGGGGTTTAAGAACGGTGCCCTTAAAGTTAAAATATGAGGTTGATTGCAGTTAGTTTTCTGTATTGCAGTCAAATAGAAACACTTCATCTTTTTTCTGCTTTTCTTGGGGTATCACAGATGTTGCAGATGAAAGTATGACACTTTCACAGCAGGTTTGGTTGTGTAACATTGAAACAAGCCTTAACATCTGTACATTGCTTTAATTTATGAAGTTTACTCACAATAAATCATGCACTATTACCCATAAAATTTGTTTACTTTGTCATACTGTGGTATTTATATCACTAATATCTTAGAATTTAAACTTTAAGCATGTCACATTCCATTAATATAGCAGCACGCCGTTACCACTGTGATACAATCATCAAATTAAATATAAACCTAACTAACCGGTTAACTCCAGGTTAATGGATAAAAAATTATCTATTGCTGAGATCCTTTTCGCCTTCTTAATTTGACGGAAATCAAATCTAACAGAAAGCCAGATACATGAAAAGTACTTTTATTTGAAATAGAAGATATATTGTATACTATAAATTAATATTAAAAATATTCAGAATATTTGTTGTCCCCAGTTGTCTAAGTTTTCATCTTTACGATTAGGACCTCAGTAATTGGCGTCAGGTGTTGCGGTTGACCAGCCAGTAAGGAAATGGCCACATAAATATCTCGGATACCGTATTTCCTCTAATATACGCCTAGCCTCAATTACACGACGCCCTCTAATAGACGCCGCATCAATTTATATAGAAATGACAATAAACACCTCCCTCTAATACACGCCCCCTCTAGTAAACGCCCCCCTCCAAAAGCGGCGTTTTATTAGAATAATTTCAGGAAAATAAGACAATAAAAAACGTTATACATAAAAAAATTTTTAAAAATCTTGTAGATACATGTGTAAAAAATATTCATTTGATGGATTCACAATTAAGTTTTGTATTAAAATATGAAGTCTTTCTGATGTCCTCACTCTTTTGCTCGTATTTGAAGTCGAAGTGTAGCAGCTTTTCTTTCCTCATCTTTAATTCTTCGTGCAGAGTTATTGCTATTGATTTCTTTGTTGTAAGAGCGATAAATAGGGCTGGAACTACCAGTCCAACTTCCCGTTTACGTTTCCCGGTGACTTTTAGTTCCAAACAGTTGCCCTTATCTGCTTCAAGAAAGTAGTGTATTAGACTGGACAATTCAATGGGAACGTGACCCACAAGAAGATCATTTTCGTGTTGATAAACTCCAATAGCATGTTTGTCGATTTCCAAAGCTTCCTGTCGATTATCAGGTTTTGCAATCAGCCTTTCCCCGTTCGTTGGTGTCCAAACGTTGTTGTAAACATGGTGCCCACGTATATTAGTTTCAAAGTTAATTTGATAAAAAAGCTGAAACTGAATCGAATAGTTTGTCCTTGCCATAACTTTGAGGTTTGAGAAATAATCATTCAATGCGGCTTCGAAGTGCTAATTTCGCACCAAACGGAAATCGTGTGTCATATATGTGATGTGTTCACACTAAAGCGTCGTGTGTCGTCTCCAGATCATATTGCTTGAAAATGTGTTTAAAGCATCTATTATACTGTTAAGTGGTGAAGTTTGGAGGATCTGGTAATGGAGAAAAATTGGAAAGCGTCTTGCCCACAAGGCGACAAAAGAAGAGCGTACACTGTGGAGTTTAAAACGACGATTGTCAAGTATGCGCAAGCTAATTCCGGACGAAGTGCTGCCAAGAAATTTAACGTGGACGAGAGAAGAGTTAGAGAATGGCGTCAACAGTTTGAAGCACTATCTGAGATAAAGAAAAAATCTGGTGGGGCAAAAAAGATGCGACTCGAGGGTGGAGGCAGAAAAATAACAAATTTAGACCTGGAGGAAGATGTTTTAAACTGGATTCACGAGCGTCGTGCCAATATGTTGAGAGTCTCTCGCAAACTTATTATGAGAAAGGCAAAAGCAATTCACGATGAAAGCGTTGGCAATGATCCTGCCGCTCAAACAAGTTTTGTTGCCAGTCGTGGTTGGCTTGAAAAATTTATGAAAAGAAACTGCCTTTCCCTGCGAAGAAAAACCACAACTGCTCAAAAAGATCCATCTCATATGATCGACAAATTGGTGGCATATATGCTACAAATTCGAAGATTATCTCGTCAATTTAATTACGATTCTAGCTGTATTATAGCCATGGATGAGACTGCTGTTTGGGCAGATACGGTATCTCCGAACACAGTTGACGTTACTGGGACAAAGGCCATTCCATTAAAAACCACGGGGAATGAGAAATTCAGAGTTTCTGTTTGTTTGACAGCCAAAGCCGACGGCACAAAATTGAAGCCTTTTATAGTGTTTGGTAGTGCTAAGCGTGAGAGCAAGGCGCTAAATGACGAATTTAAAGCTCGTTACTGTGTTGCTTCATCAGCGAATGCCTGCATGAACGAAAAACTGACTATACAGTTTGTTAACTCGGTAATTGGAAAGTTTGCATTTCGTCGTCGCTTGCTTGCATGGGACTCGTTCGAATGCCATACAACAAATGAGGTGAGGAAGACTCTCAAAATGGCCAAAGTAGATTCTGTTGTGGTCCCAGGGGGCTGTACGAAGTACATCCAAGCTCCAGACGTTTCATGGAATAAGCCATTCAAAGGACATCTGACTGATCGTTACGACGAATGGCTAAGTAATGGTGTTCACGAATACACAGCTTGTGGAAACATGAAGCCACCGCCGAGACGCAAAGTTGTCGAATGGGTTCTGGGATCTTGGGATGCCCTATCTGAAGATTTAATTAAGAAGTCATTCAAAAGGTGTGGTCTAAATCTCAAGACAGATGGAAGTGAAGACGAGACAATTCACTGCTTTAAATCAGGCTCACCCTGCGCAGCTGGTTTGTCCTTTTTGAATAACCAAACAGCAATGCTTGATGACACATCGCTGCAGATAAACCCGTTTGAAATCACTGATTCGGACTGGGAAGAAGCAGCAGAATCTTTTCACCTTCTCGATGAAGATAAAGACGAAGATGATTTGGACGTTGAATTTTAAGTTTAGAGTTTCTAAGTTTCTTTGTTTACGATCCCCAAGTATTGCCTTCTTTGATGAATATTAAATATTTTGAACCAATTTATGTGACTTTCAAGATTTGCCTCTAGAATGACCCTGCTACCATTGTAGTAATTTGATTCTTCATAAAAGCAAGAGTCATTTTAAATTTGTCCTGTTTTTAGATGTGAAGCCTTGCATGCGAACTTTGTAGTGGAACACTTAAATTGTCATACTTTTGCCCCAGAGCTTGTTAAGAGTTTGATTGCAAAATAGACGCCTCCCTCTTTTACACGCCTCCCTCTTTTACACGCCTCCCACTTTTACACGCCTCCCTCCAATACACGCCGCACCAAATTTCTTCAAAAGTTAATTCACGCCCCCGGCGTATATTAGAGGAAATACGGTATTGACAAATCTGTTTTTAACTAATCTACATAACTTTGAACTGATATATGTTATTTTAACTTTTCATTATTTATTCATTTTAATCGACTTTTAACTAGCCAGTGTCAATCATTAAAACTTTTAAAATATGCTCAATCCTGGCTGCAATTTCAACATTTTCAGATTATTTAGCTTTATTTGATCCTAACCTAATGGCCTCACACCAATGCCTGGTTGCCTTAAATTCTTACCATGCAAGCACTCATTATTTTTGAACTCAAACTGTAATTGTTTTTGAGAAAGATCCCCCCAGCTTTATTCACAAATTTACTCCCCTGCTTGCGCTTGTGCCTATTTCGTTTGCCACTCATACGCTAAAACGTGGGCCGCCCTTTCAAAATGTGACTGCATAAAATGTTCATTAGGTCGTCATAAAGTCTATCGAGACAATCCAAATCATTTGCTGAAACAGTGGTGGTGTCAGTAATTCCCCCACGCAGGGACTAACGTCTCGACAGGGGTGCTACACTAGAAGAGCCAGGACCACACCTCCTTTATAATTTCCTTTTGTGAAGGTAGAAAACTTGTTGTTCTTCACAAGAATAATCGCAACAACCGATTTGAAACAGTTTACTTTTACATTTGACATAAAAAGAGGGTATACATGTATTGTCTTTCTTGGTTAAATCAATAACAAGTGCTCATAGTTGTACAATATATAAATGTGCTATCATCAGTCAAAATTCCCCGACGAATAGTTAATTTTAACTCGAGTGAGAGGCTGTAGCCCCCCTTTGCCGCCACCCCTGCGCTGAAACATTAGCAAACATTCTTGAAGCATTTCACTCAAATTAGGAATTGTATAAACCTGTCCAATTGACCCAGTCACTCTGAAAAATTTTGTTTTGAACTATTGTCTTGAATGACAATAAAAACAGCGGTTGCAACCGATTAGGTTGTGTCATCTTATGGCAGGTTGCCGGGTTTATAATTTCTGTCGCATAAAAGAGGCATTCTATAAGGGCCTGTTTACACGAAACCGGGCGGATCGTCAAGCCGAGTCAGGTCGTCAACCCAGGTTAACCCGCCTACGAATAAACTCCTGTCAACGTTTACATGATAGCCGGGTCAACTCGCTTTGCCGGGTAACCCGATTGAAGACCTTGGATGACCCAGGTTGGCGTAGGGGTGACGATGTGAAATTTTATTTCAATGTTCGTGTAAACACGAATTGAATTGAGCGGGGTTCGAGTAAAGTGGTGGTAGATGTATCAACCTGGGTTCATTCTTTTACCCAGAATGCAAGATCGCTAATCCGGGTCAGCCACTTGATCGCCACATCTTGGGTGAACCAGACTCGGATGGCTGGCAACCCTGGCCAATGTAAACATAATATATTAACAATCCGAGTTGGCGTCCTGACCCGGGTTGGCGGCTAACGAGGGTGCGTATAAATACGCCCTATTTTAGATCTCTCAGTATAAGTGATTTAGAACAAGCGGAACAGGTACGTCATTACTCTGCTGACAAGCAGTAAAAAACACTTGTACTTTTTAAAACAAAGGTAGGGCTTGAGTCATCACAGGAACGTATGACTCAACTTAAATTTTGATTATTCTTTTCCTTCGAGAAATCCATAAAAGTACAAATTTGTGTTATAATTTTGGATGTGTTTGTGCATCACCATTGAGTACAACATTTGCAGGGTTGCTTATAAATAATTGAATAACTTGTTTTTAATTGGGTAATTATGAGCATGAAATTCAGGATGATATGGTCATGTCATCTCGACGCCGAATTTGACACTCTTTAGATTACGCCATGATCGACGTATTCGCTGAGCTTGCTTTTCAGTTTACGATTTGTTGTTCCAGATTTGCTTAATCTTCGTGAGTACATCGGAAACAAACCTCATGTCCGGACGTGCATGTTTTACGGCCCACCGTATGTTGCCCAAAGCATTTGAGGTGAAAAAATTGTGTTTTGTGGTTGTGGTAGGTGAGATGCTGTCGTTGGAAAACGGCAAAGGATAGTCAAACTTAAAACATGTGTCTGTTAATGCATACAGCGATATAAAATGACATCGTCTACGCATTACGATGAAGTCGCTTTACGATGAAGTATTTACGCTTACCAGAATTAAGGGGGCAAACTTTCATATTTATGCGAATAACACGCCTGAACACGAAGCTATGATAACAGTGAATTACATGTACCGAAATAACCATGATTTGCTCAAACACCATGCCCTTAACTTCTTTTCCGTGTAGAACATACGATAAGCAATAAAACAGTATCCCTCCACTTTCCTCGTTCCTCCTGTGCTAAAGACGTGGATACGAAGCAAATTTGGTATGTTACCAAATACCCTACAGTACTGAATGGCTGCCTAGCCGCATTAAGGTTGTTTTAGAAGTCAATGGGATTGCACACCAAGTAGAAATCTTCTCTGACAAGTGACACTGTCTTAAAATTATATAATTTAGAGAGGAATCAAGAATCAAATCTCAGTCATTTAACCAGGGTTTGTCCTATTGCTCAGTCATTGTTAGGGAATCAACCAGACGATAATCACAATCGTAATATAATATATGTATATAAGTGTCCCAGCACAAAACACGAAACTAAGCTATTTAATATGCAATTTAATAAATAATCTTAATATGACTTTAAGTTTAAAACGCTTCATCGCATCGCAAAACATCGTCAGAGCAGGTAAAACTACATATACAGTGAATATAAAGATAGTTTGACATGGATTAAGTCAATGGAAGACGCATGCAAGATCTGCCAAGCTTGAGCTGGCGACATTCGACTGTGACCATAGATTATAAGCAATATGTTTGTTAATATTTCTTCTTGAAGAAATTTCTTTGGACACTGGCTGTAGCCAATCGAAATCAGCCATTGTCGATTAGCAACTTTGAACCACAAAATCCACAAAAAGATGGAACGCTTGCTTCATCAAAGGTGAAATTTAATTTTGACCTTCTCAAGTTTATAATCAAAGCGTTGGAATGTTCGCAAAGCGGCGAGTGAATCAATAGAATACAGAATTCGCTTTCCCTCTTTAGCGTTGACTGCTTCCCATTCAATTTCGGCAAGAAAGTCTCTTACACTGACTTTACCCGCATCAGACTAGCTTCATATTCATTGTGTATCATAATTTTATCCACTCTGATGTTGCACGACGCGAAGAAACACTAGTCCGTGTTATAATTGTTATGCTCCAAATTGAATAGCATTATTTCTTGTTCTGTGCTTGGTACTCGTATTCACATTACAGTAGCTCATTCATATCGTATTAGAATGTCTTTGAATATTAAAAGAGCTTGACCGAATGTATTTTAAATTCAACATCGAGATGATATGACCTTAACGAGCCAAAACGCAAACCATGTAATCAATTTGCAAAAAATTTGGTGTCCAATAACTTGGCAGCGATTCTTTCAATTTATCGCTCGTACTTGTAGTCCATCGTTTATGTAATGACGAATGACTACGTTCCCTGTAGCAAGTTCTCCTTCCCAACGGTTCAGTTGCAGAGCTTCGGGACGACGTTAGCCACGCTCTGTGTGGCCACGGTTTAGTTAAGCCACTTTGAGGCCTAGTTCGCACTGGTGACATAACGACATAAGGATATTAACATAATGAAAGAATGACAAAAAAAGTAGTTTTTTCCTTATCTTGTCACTTCCTTGTCATTAAGTCCCTTCGTTGACTCCGTCGCCAGTTCGACAGAGACTGAGTTTCTTTTTGTTTCGCTTGAGCCAGTCGTAATGTCGCTTTGAGTGAAGCAGACTTGAGTTCACTTTTCTTTAGTAAGTTCTTGAGTATGCGTTTGATAGACTATGTTTGAGGTTATCGCTTACTGGAAGGTATATATCGTTGATTTTCTTACCTGAAGTCGAACAAAGTCTATTGCAATCGTCTGAGTGATATTCCCTGATTTCCAACGAACAAAACTATTATTAGCAACGCCTTCACCATATGTGACCATAGACGTCTGACCTCCTAATTTCATTCCGGATTTACTTGGCTTATTAACCAAAGTTGACCAATGGTCTGATGCCACTTTATTCTCTACTCTAGTTTCACTATGAGAGGAAGGACACACCAATTTGTTTTTTCTTGTTTGTCGTCAAGGAAATATTTCCCCTCTACTATCACAGGTCAGATAGCTAATTTGTTTTCGTTTCCTGTTTAATATGATATATCCACGACCTCGCAAGAAGAGGACACATGATCCGGTTGGCTCATTCTCATATCATGGGGTCGATGGGGAATGTATTGGGATCAAATACAGCAAGCAACAATTTTTTAATTCTTTCCACCAGTTGCTTTTTTTTTTCTCTTCTTCTTAGTTGCTTTTTACTACAACATGTTTTTACTATTTATAGATTAGGATTAGCGTTAGGACGAGGGTTATGGTGCTTCTACACCCTACTCGAGAACAGCGAGTGTCAAAATTTAATTGAACAAAGGAAGAAGGTAAACAGAAACGTGATCTGTTTTTCACACCCCTACCCACGCAACGAATTGAAGAGAGACCAGTCAGAATAATACAGGATTAAGGTAATCCCACGAGTTATCAGCACAGATTAATTAATCACAATAAGTCTCCCGTCTACACGTATACTTTTTCACAAGAAAACGCTCACAAAGTTTTCCGTCCACACGACCGTTTTTAAACTGTTTTCATTTGTCATCCCGTCCACAAGTAAATGCAGCAACGATTGAAAAACGCTTCTGCTTGTCTATTGAGCATGCATAGGAGGCTAGGTCCACGAACACTGTGATGTCATTGTTTTCTAAAGTGTCCGTTTTCGCAATCCATTCATAAAATAATCATAAACAATAAACTGCCTTTTTCGAATCGCAACACTTTGGAGATCAGAGCGTTTTCAAAAGATTCTGTTTTTGCTGCCGAAAACGTTAGCGTTAGCGTGTGGACGAGAGGCCAAAACGCAGAGAAAAGTGTACGTTTTCATTCCAATCAAGTTCACGTCAATAGCGTCCTGTGCAGATGCGCCTGTTGGTAAAAGACGCTTGCTCCAGTCATAAATTAGGAAATCGTGTTGTTTTTGAGCAGGTACCAAAAAGCTACTCCTACTAGGACTTATCCAAAAACCTTGACCAGCCGACAACTTCAAAAAATATAAGAGAAAGCAAATTCAGAAAACCAAGGCCATCTTTCTACTTAAGATTTAAGTTAACAAAAGATGAACTTAAATCTTTAGTTGAAAAATGGACTTGGTTTTCGGAATTTGCTTTCTCTTATACTAGGACTTATCCAATCCACTTGCTCACTTGGGTTCAATTTTGCGTTCTAACTTCACAGAACTTTGGATGTTGACTTAGAACTCATTTACCCGATAGGATTGTTGTATATGATTGTTTCATGTATCCAATTAACTCATTTCAGAATCATCCTCAGGGTATTATGAAAACGAAACTTCACAATTAACCTACACTGCTGAAGTCAACTGAAAAATGTTGACTCGAGCGGGATTTGAACTCGCACCTTCGGGATACCGGTCCGCCGCTCTACCTGTTGAGCTATCGAGTCCACAGGGATTGGAGGCGAGTTTTTATCCAATTTAAGTGCACGAAATATTCTCGCGACAACTTAACGCTATCCATGAGGATGGATGTGCAGTGTTTCGATTCTATTTCAGAATCATCCTCAGGGTATTATGAAAACGAAACTTCACAATTAACCAGTTGTGAAGTTTCGTTTTCATAATACCCTGAGGATGATTCTGAAATAGAATCGAAACACTGCACATCCATCCTCATGGATAGCGTTAAGTTGTCGCGAGAATATTTCGTGCACTTAAATTGGATAAAAACTCGCCTCCAATCCCTGTGGACTCGATAGCTCAACAGGTAGAGCGGCGGACCGGTATCCCGAAGGTGCGAGTTCAAATCCCGCTCGAGTCAACATTTTTCAGTTGACTTCAGCAGTGTAGGTTAATTGTGAAGTTTCGTTTTCAATTAACTCATTGGTACCGTACGTTGCCCGGTGAATCAGCCTGAAGGTCCACCCTTTCTCCGTGCAAACTTGTAGTTTCTCCTAACTTCTGTGAGGAAATGGATCTTCGCGTTGGTGATATGACACTGTTATTTCGAAATTAAAATGTGCATCTCCTATTTGTAAACGCAGCTTTTCTCTATGAAGTGACATCCCTTCACCGGAAAAACGCGGATCTTCGGTGAAGAAATAAGCGTCTTCCTGTAAGAAATAGACGCCTTCTCTGTAGTAATGTGCAGCTCCTTCGTAGAAAAAGACATCCTACAACCCTGTGTCTTGGCCTTGCAGAATTTTGATTGCAGTATTTACTCGATAAAACGCCTGCCCCGATGTAGCACCGCCCGAATTACGAGTCGCACATGACACAAGAATATTAAACAGCACCGCCCTCCAATAAGCGCCGTTATTCATTCACAACAATGCGGTGCTTAATCGAAGCATCATTAGACTGAATTGTTCGAGGAGCCAAACTAAAAAGACAAATGGGATTCAACTCAATCTAAACCATCCTCGGAAATTTATTCTCCGGCATTACAACGTGTTTCAGTTGTTTCCATTTACTCTTATCGTTAAAATTGAGATGATTTTTTAAAGAGCACCGCCCTCAAATAAACGCCGCCCCCGAATAAAAGCCTTATCCGAAAAACTATAAATTTATACAGTGCCGCGGCGCTTCATCGAGTAAATACGGTATATATAATCGGGGAGTTGGGTTAACATGTGTTTGTCTTCTTACCGGACACCGTACAATGAAGCCTCCCGGACGTATTGCTATTTTGGCGAGCGAATGAAAGCGGGCAGGAATCGCGCCTATGGGACAACATCACATAACCCAGGGATGAAATGTTTACGATTATCATATCGTGTCAATGGATCCTTACATACATTAGGCTACAAGAGCCGATCTTCTTGCAACAACAAATGGTAGCAAAAGTAAATATTTACTTTTTCACTTAAATAGGCCTACCTAAAGTGATATATCTTCAAAGTGAATGTACCAAATCGAAAAATTGTAAAAGAATTTCTCAGCTATGTTGGTTTTCTCTCTACAAAAGGTAAAAACTGCTGAGGGTTTGAATGCAATTTAAGAAACACCAAAATGCACTTTCGTTTTTGGATACTGTCATCCAAACACGAAGTATGTTGCGGCACTTGAGAAAAGCGTTCCGTAGTAGCCAATTGGTGCCTGCGATGGATTTACCTTCAGATTGTAAACATAAATTTATTTCTTCACTTTGTCAAACGTCTTCACTGTTACAAAACTATGTTTTCCCCCTAAATATTTTGTTGCCATGCTGTTTGAGATCACTTAAATATATCGCCACAGGGCCTTATCCTGGAAAAGATAACTTGCAAAGAAACACCAATTTAAAAAAACCCCCAAAATCTCTTGGCTCTACTACGGGCGAGGAAAAAAACAGAGTTCAATTCAGTTAAAAAAAAATAAAAAAATACCCAATTTGTTCAGGCGAAAAAATTTCTAGACAGTGATATAAAAATGGGATGCTGCGTGGGCAGTATAAAACAGCACAAAAAGTTAAAAGGTTGGTAGACTGCCGAATTTATGATAAAGAATTCCAACGTTTCTGGCTATGGAATTTTCACTCTCTGACGAAGGGCTATAGCTTAAAACATTAGAATTCTTTATCATAAATTTGGTAGTCTACTAACCTTTTAAACGAATTCCTATCTTAGTTTACCCGAGATCATCCCAACAAATCAAACGGTTGGCCCCAGTGCCACCAGCGACAATCATAACGTGTAAATGAGCCGTGAGCTGAAGCAACCGTCGTTAAACGATCATTCAACGATACTTTCCGAAAGGTGCTTACAAACCTACTTCACGTGAGGTAATTTCAGACATCATTTTCAAAATGGTGGACTTCCTTGTAGAAAATAATCTTTGTGGTCAAACGTTGTTAAAGTTAAAGTTACTGGGCAGAGGAAATGCAATCATCGCTGAACTTTTGCGTTTGTCGGATTTCATTCTGCCCGAATTCCGTCTTGATAATAAAAGAGATCATTTGAAGTATGGCGGCGGCGTTTTGACCGACTTTTCGTACTTCCGTGGAACTGAATTCTGCGGAGCGAAAATCGACGTTAAACCGGTAAGTGCGTGGAGTTAAATTAGCCTGATAATGCTCTCGGATCTAACTGTTACCAGAACGTACTGACAAGTGTTTTTTGCGAATTTATCAAAGCTTTTCGGCCTTTTTATTTGGTTTTGTAAAATGGCCATCAATGACGTCTTGCATTTAACTTGTTGAACTTCTACAACTTTCCTCACACCTTGCATTTGTATTTGCCAAGACGAGGGTGCAACGTTTTGTAAAAATTAGGCCTGTGTCTTCTTAGCGCTATTAGATAAAAGTACAGAGGCGTTCTGATTGCATTGTTCACTTGTAGCTGTATCAAGCTTTTCAAATTTTAATATAAAATAATATTTTACCTATTAGTTGACAATTGCTTCCAAATTTTGCTGCATGATACGTGGGAAGATCCCACCAGGACACAAGAACTTGATTGTGAGCCCTGATCAATGTTTGAGATGAGATTAAGAAACATACAGTAACCTGATGAAAAACATCTTGAAATGTCAATATTCAAGTTAAAAAACACAAAGAAATTGGTCGAAGTAGAATGTACTTTCTTTCACTCAAAAACACTTGAATGGTTGTATGCACTACCCTGTACATACAAAAACAATGTTGAGAATCATGGAGAAGCTGTGATCAGGAAACAGCAGCATGCCAGAGGTTTACTGTGATTAATTTGTGGCATAGACGTACACAAGGTACCACTGAATTTAAATGGAATACAGTGATGAAATCATCACTGAAGACTGGCATGTGACATACTTAGTGCAATTTGTACTTCTTAGAATATTGTATATGAAAACAGTTTCTCAATTTATCAGAAGAACAGTTCTTTGAGTAATTCAAATTAAATCCAAATATTTGTGTACCTGGGCAAAACTTCAACATTGATTTATTGCCAACCTCTACTGCTGTTTTGACCAAAGTTGCTATGGCAATGCCAATCCTTACACTAATTTATAACATGAATCTTACTTTGAATCTTACATTGAATCTTTGAATTGAATCTAACATTGAGTCTAGCACATATATTTGAATCTAACATTGAATCTTACTCAGTTCTTATGTCATCTTTTCCAATATTTTCATGCTTTACATGTTGCCTCATTATTTTGTGATAAAATTTTCACACAGCTCGTTGTGTACGTCATTGACCCATGGGAGTCTATTAAACTGCAGTTTCACTCACTGTTGTGTACAATCCATGTGGAGAAGTGTTGTTGTTGCAGACATTTCCTAGGCTATTTGGCACTTAGAAAAGTTTACAGAAGATTGTGCTAGGTGACCATAAATCAATGTAAATGTGTCCTCTTACGTGTCCTCATCAATGTGATATCAATTTGACTCCTTTGTATGTTATCTAGATGTAATTTTCTTTTATTTGATTTTCATCCATTTTATTACTTCAGGAGCTTCAAGGGCTTGATCGAAAATTCAGGGAAAACCATATTGAGAAGATTTTTCCTTGCTTTTGAAAGCATTTACAAACATATCACTGACCTGAACAGGTACAGTAAGTATGCAAATTTTCAAACTATAGTTTCCTCTTTATTTTCTAAACTAGTGGCAACAATTTTGCAATATTATTTGTAGAAATCTTCAGACTCAGTTCATGTCAAGACCATTGAACTTTTCTGTGATAATAATAAAAATATTTATCTTATACTCAATTTCTCACCAGCTGTATTTTGCAGTTCAAGTGAAGAAGCAGCATTTTTGTAAAAGTATTCTAGCTATTTGGTACTAAAGAAGATTTACAGAAGATTGCTGGGTGACCATTACCTAACATAAATGTGTGCTTATATGCATTAATGTGGTATGTTATGATTCCTTTTTGTACATTATCCAGAATCTAATTTTTTTAAAATTACATTTGTTTTTTCTCATCTTATAAATTCAGGAACTTCAAGAGCTTGATTCAGAATGCAGGGAAAACTATATTGACATATTGACATGATTTTTCCTTGCATTTGAAAGTGTTTAGAAATGCATCACCATCCTGAACAGGTACAGTAAGTACATGTGTACAAGTTTTCAAACTTTAATGCAGCAGTATTAGTGTGTTGGACAGCAATGTTAGTTATCTGGCTGGATACCAAATACTGTAGTTCCCTCTGTATTTCTTAAAGGAGCAATGACAATTTTGCAATATTTGTAAAAATGTTCTGACTCAGTTCAGGTCAAAGCCATTAACCTTTTTCTGTGATAAAGATAAAAATATTTATTTTACAGAGGTAATTTTGAAACTTCACCCATAAAACTGAAGCCTGGATGAAACCTTCACTGAGTTGAGACTGAGCTTGACTTTGTTGCATACTTGTAAAGTAATCTCTGGGAATGTAACCAAAAAGGAATTTTTTAATCTCTACTCATATTTCCTAATTAGAAACCAATTCAGAGTTAACAATTAAGTATGTGCCAGTGGTTATCAGGCCATAATTATCTGCTAGTACAGTAGCTGAAGTGTTAAAATTTTACTATCCTGGTAGGTTCAGCTTTTGTCCCCCAATCCTGTCATTATCCTGAGCATGGCAACATGAAAAAGTTTTGGGGCCCTGGAGCCACAGACACTGTAAATAGACACAAATAATTGGATGGGAGGTATGGTATATCAACAAGCTTTTATTAGCAGTCCAAAGGTCCTTTAGGATGACTTACAGATGCAAAAGCTGATGACAAATAAAATTTACTAGGTAGTAAGGCAGTACTGAAGTGAGAATGTTCTTTTGTGGAGACTGAGTCTGTGATGTAGGGATATCAAACTGTGTTTATGTTAAAAAATACACTGCAGTTTAGTGTTTCCTCCAGGATTTACAATGTAAAAAGGTCACCCTCCCTAAGATGAACAAAAGAGCATTTCAACCTAGTCATGGGGACATTTTTCTGGTCAAGGGCACCATTTTCAAGTCAAAGCCACTGGAATGACCATGTACAACACCAGGGATGTAGCCATGCCAGGTGGAAACATCCCAATCCAGCACAAATTCTAAGTGCCTGGTACTCAGGGTAATTTTATCAATCTTATGTGGCACATTTTTAGCCCAAACATCATGAAATATACAGTTTTGGTAAGACAGACACCATTGTAATTTAATTCATCATTCATCAAGCTTGGAGATGAGGACTGAAATTAGTGTAAACAAGCAAAATTTCACAGGATTCTTATATGGCATTCCTCACCATGACTTGTTGCTAAGTAGCTAGTGTCTTAACTGCTGGAAAGACTAAATTTGATTCTGGATTTAGTGCAAAGGTGTACAGCCATTTTCCTAAAATAGCAGAAGTATTAGTAAGTTTAATTGAATCTCTACTGAAAGTGCTAGAAATTTCCTGTTATATTGACTTAGGGTTCCAATTTTACAAAAATTCCCAATTAAGGACCTCATTCCCCACCTTTTCGTATATTTCTGGTTGTTACTTCACCCAAAGTTAACACATCAGGATATTTTTTACCTGGCACTCATATTTGGCTGGCTACATCTCTGTATACATGCAAAATTACTATAGCAGATCACTGATAAACTGTTGATATAGCACAGCAGCCAGCTAGGAGTTTATTTTCTGATGAATAATTTAAGTCATACTGGTACACAAGCTTTGTCAAGGGCAGGAATAACAGGTGGCTACTATGAAGTTGCTTTAGGGAAACACTGCAGCTGTAGATCTGAGTGTAAGGTTGATTTTAACAGAGAATTTTAATGCAACATATGTTCTACAAAATGCTGTGTGTAAAATGCTATCCTATTTGTGAATGATATTTAGCAAAATTTGTTGTGGCTACATCACCTACATGTTACATTAAAAATTGTTGTATAGAGTAGTAGATATCATTGCTCATCAATCATGATAACCACTAAGTAACCTGGTCATGTTTACCTGCTAAGTTGCTTAGTCATTCTTGATGCCATTGGCAATGTCTGAAATGTGTGCAAATGACCTCATGGACTCATAAATGCTGAAAAAGCCCCCCCCGTCTGGGGCTCAGAAATTGTTTTTCTGAGTATAGGGCTTGGCGATCATTCATCTATCATCTTAAGGTATTTCCAAGCTCTTATATATCTGACATACATACTTCATCTATCATTATCAATATATAGTGGCTTCCGCTTAGGTAGCACATATATGTCGAACTTGCACCTTGGCTCACCATCTCAGTCTCAGTAGCTCAATGGTTAGAGCGTCTTACTGGTCATCGGAAGGTTGTGAGTTCGATCTCCGTCGGGGGCTCAGTAATCGTTTTTCTGCGTATAGGGCTTGACGATCGTTCATCTATCATCTTAAGATAAATTATCATTCTTGTCATTGTCATTTTATCATCATTTGTCATCATGAATATTGTCATTATCACTGCAGTAGTTAATATCATCACAATCTTCATTATTATCAAAATCCTTACTTGATTCAGTTCACTCTTAGATGTTTCGCGCTGGTGTTATTAAAAACGTATGTAACTTAAACTTGTAATAATACCCAGTCATAGTCATACCCCTGTACGCATAATCATCTCACAATCAATCATGGTCATAGTATAAGCAAATCATAGGAATAATCAAGTCAAAATCATAGGTCTTGTGCCACCGATTACTTTTGAACAGTCCAAGACACTTCGCACGGTTTCTGATATGAAAAAATTTCAGAGAAAGGTGTGTATTATAGAGTAGTCAGTTTTTTGAGTGACATAACTCAAATTTGTTTCTATTTAATTAAACCACGAGAAAACTACTTTTACTGTAAACGCTCTGTTAAGTCCCTGGGGTGCTTATTTATTTTCAGACCTAGACGGGAGGGTTATTAGAGAGGGGGATAATGCAGAGGTCTACCTTTATTTATACTGGATAACCCTGTGAGCCATCTGAATTGTACTGTCTAGAGGTGCAGTAAGGTCCACCTCATGGGTTCAGTGTTACTGTTGGAAGAAACCGGAGTGCCCAGAGAAAACCTGCGATTCTTGGTAGAGACAAATTTAACAACACTCTTCTCAGATGTGACCAAGATAACTTTAATCAGATAACTGCATGGATCCGGGGTCGAACCCTGGTCACAGTGGTGAGAGACACGTGCGCTGCCATTGTGCCACCAGCACGCCCTGATGTGAAAGACGAAGACGCGATTTTTTCTGAAATGTTATCCAGCTATAATACAGTGCGTTCCACATAATTATGCAAATTAAAATTTTTGCACATGCAGAAAAATTTGCATATAAAAGGCAACGAAATTAATGCTAGTGTAGTACCATACCCTCAAACATATTGTGGGTAAATTTCATCATATTTCCTTTAGTAATATAAATGTTATGATTAAATTTCGATAATTTCATGATATCAGATGTTCCAGATTATTAGCCAAGTTATCATTGCAGTAGGAAATGGGACAAAGACGAGACTTATCCGCTGAAGAAAAAAGCAAAATTATTAACCTCCTTGCTTGTGGTCGAAAAACTCTTGATATTGCCAAGGAAATCGAGTGGGATCACAGAACAATCGAGAGGTTTTTAGGCAATAGTAATGTTCGACGACAGAGGAGTGACAAAGGAAAGATCAGAAAGACAGCAGGGCGGCAGATGACAAGAATTAAACGAGCAGCAGTTAAAAATGTTTTGTCTTCAAACAAACAAATATTTGAGAGGGCCGGAGTTTCAGAAATTCCCAGAACATCCAGGTGCAGACATCTTCAAACTATTGCTAAGATGACAAAACCAGCCATTCGACCACCTTTGACAACCAGACACAAGACGAAACGTCTTGAATGGGCTCGAAAATACATCAAAACAGATTTTAAATCCATTTTATTCACGGATGAGTGCTGTGCAACGCTTGATGACCCGGATGGATGGAGCAGAGGGTGGTTAGTAAGGGGCTTGGATACACCAATCAGACTGAGGCGCCAGCAAGTGGTGGTGGAATAATGTTTTGGGGTGGAATTATTGGTAACAAATTTGTTGGCCCTTTTAGAGTCCCAGAAGGAGTGTAGATGAGTGCAAAAGAATATGTGGCTTTTCTCAAAACGCACTTTGTTCCTTGGTTTAGGAGAAAGGGCGTAGCCTTCAAAAAAAGAGATGATGTTTATGCAAGACAACGCTCCTTCGCATGCTCCTCGCTTTACGCTTCAATCCCTCCCCACATTAGGCATAAGTTAAAGTAATGGTAATGATAATGGTAACGGCTATGGTAATGACAATAGTAATGACGATGACCATAATAATGATGATGGTAATGATAAGGGTAATGATAATGTTAATTGTAGTGATGATAATGGTAATGATAATGGCCATGATAACGATAATGGTAATGATAATGGTAATGACAATGATAATGGTCATGACAATGATAATGGTAATGACTATGACCATAAAAATAATGGTAATAATGATGTTAATGGTAGTGATGGTGATAGTGATGATGATCATGGTAAATAGTAAATAATAAATGATAAATAATGAAAGATAATGATAAATGTCAAAGAATAAATAGAATTTCAATTTCAAGCAGTTACATCACAAATTAAAGAAATAGCTTATCTACTTTGGCAACGACGGTCTTGAATTTTCTACCGCAAATATTGTTTCTGTAAGAACTAACATGGAACGGCTTGTCGTGGCAAAACAAAGCCGCAAGGGAAAAATACTTGCCTCAAAATGTGTACAAGGTCGAACTTACTCCAAGTGATAGCAAGCTCAGCCTGGTACGAGTCGATGCTAGTTAATGGTGAAAGAAGACGTGAGGCGAACCTTGTACTCAAGCACTCAATACCTTATTTTATTTTATAGTGCGACCTGGGCCGATATCGAGTCAAACATCGACGATGTGTGCAAGCTTCTTCGAAGTACAGGAATTTCTGTTGGGAAAAGACCTCTGGAATATCCAAAGGATTATCTTCCGTGTGTCTTGAATTTGTTGTCAAAATTACTTGCTAATCTTGTGGAATTACAAACATCTGGACAACCGTAAACGTGACTTGTTTGGCTTTGCATAGTCATTCAAGTGAATTAAGCTTCAATTTCTGAATTCACGTCTCCCGAGTTTACATCTGAATATTATGTTCAATTGTCCTAGTTTATGACTGAAGATAAATATTTACTATTGTTCGACTAAACATGAGGTCTGTCCTAGTGAAATATAGGACCGGCGTTTTCAAGTACAGACCGAGACTAGCGCAGCAAGTTGAAGTCCGTGCTAAAACAGAGGTCTGATATTTCACCAGTACAGACAAAACAAGCGAGATCAATAAGTAGTTTATTATAACTCCGATTACACTGTTAATATTTTGGGCACAGCACAGCTGAAATTTTTGCATGGGTGCCGCTATTGTCAGGCGGTGCAGATTTCTTAAAATTTGGTATCCGTTCCAGAAAATTTAGCCTTCCCGAGCACCTCTGTATATGCTGGTGCCGTGCCCAGAATGTTACAGTGCAAACGGGGTTTATACGGCTTTACAGAAATACAATTGACAAGTGCAAAGGTAGAGAACGATAGCCTAGCTTCCAGTTCTGTCGTCTTTTCATTTAATAATTTGTCCCGCAACTTCATTCTGCTTAGTTACTTCTTTTCTGATTGGTAGTAATACACTCGAACTTCATATTGTCAAAAGTTTAAATTTTAATTCGATACAAGCAACGCTTTCTTAGATTTCTGCCCCAGAGCAGGCAATATGGGAAATATCGGACCACTTATGAACCAATCAAATTGCAGGATTTCTGTATTCGGACTGGTTGCTGGCCCAACCATATAATAGATATTTATATTCCAGTTTAACTAGTGAAAATTTTGTTCACTGGCCCGATTTTGCGCGGGAAAATTGTGAATGTTCTATTGAAGCCTTAGTTTGCAGCTGTGGTGGAAAATCCTCGGCTTAATCTGTGGTGGAAGAAACGCCGTACGTTATCTTTCGGTTAACTTTGGAAAACGTAAGACACAATTTGCACTCTGGCATCTTATTGTAGTAAGTTATTTTTCTCGGTGCATACGGATATGGGGTTCGAAGTGAAAATTTTTTTCTTGGTTGTCCCTTGGGCAACCATGGGTCTTTTTCAGGTTGCCCCAGAAAGAGTTTGTTTGCCCAAAGCTATTTTTTGTTTTTTATATATCAGCCAAATGAGCATAAAAACTTCATCACTCATCAATAATATGTTTACTTCGTAACTATGTCAGCTTGGAATCCTCAACGGTCATTGTTTGGAATACTGCTGTCATACATGTATTGCCGGCTTAATAACATCAAACCTGCTTGAATCGTGAAGAAGAAAAGCGGGTACATCGCGAATAATTTACCGAACTTTTCAAAGCAGCTCACTTCAGCGATACCTAGTACTTTCATTCATTTCACTTTCTTTCATAACTCAAAAATAGGAAAAATTTCGATTATATTAGCCCTTAAAAACGGCCTGTCAAAGGGGCAACCATTCTTCAATATTTGGTTCCCAAAAGAAAATTTGGTGGCCCTGGGCAACTGGACAAGCGCTAATTTCGAACTCTGGGCTGGCGTCTCTCTTGTCCCAAATTTCACATGTGTAAATTTTTCATTATGGCAATGCATTTATTTGTTCATGTGTCAAAACTGAGACACGTATGTCGGCCAAACTTCCCAGAGGCGGAGTAATTTTCCATTTTGTAAACGTTCATCTCCAACCGGAACGGTTAGTGCCATCATAATGTTCTCGCCATCCCCAAGTGTACCCTTTTCACCCTAACTCAGTCGCATCCACCAGAAACACGCTCAAAATTTCTTATCTGTTTTCTTTCCTTGACTTTAAATTCAACAACGGATTATCTGGGTCATTTTACCGAAACCTAAACTCTAACCTAACCGTCCCAGTAGCGGGTTTCCTGCATCGTTTATACCCTAACTTGACCACTAGTCGCTTAATTATTCTAATTTTAACATGTTGACTATAGGCATGTTCGAAGAAAATAATACAGTGAGAAAAAAAAACAAACCAAAAAACCTCTGAGAGCAAAAAATAGAAAATAATTTCGCCAAGGATTCGAGCCCACCCAGGACCGTCACTCTTGGTATCACTAGCCAGTACACTGGGTTTGCAGGCTCAGTTGATCTTGGGTAAAATCGGGATGGCGACAACATTATGTTGGTATCTTTGGACTCTAAAAAGACTGAAACGATATCTTGTTGTACCAAGTATCACGATTGAATGAAGCTTACATGGAGGCAGCCATGTAGGTCAAAAACACGTTTGGAAAAAAAAAACTGTATTAAACCTTTATTTTTCATTGACAGTGAATCCTGAAAAATATGCAGTCCTACCCAACAATGTCTTCTACTTACTAAGGATGTAAAAGAAAACTGTCAAAAAATCCGAAATTTAGCTAAATTTTTCGCAGTAGGTTGCGTGTTTTATCGCGTAGGGGACTGGAATGACCTGTAAATTGACCTACATGTCAACCTCCATGATGGCTTCAAAATACAGTTTGCCGGTATCGTCCCAGATTTTTTAGACTTCAGTGTTTGGCATCCACCGTTAACAAAAGGGAAAATAGCGGAGGCGGATCGAGATAGAGTTCGGCTGTGGTCCGACCCCATTCATGTCAGCGAGCGTCCTTTTACGTCCACAAAATGTCAAATTATTCCTATCAGTAAATTTTTGAAAGGGAATGACTTTTTCGCAGAGTTTTTGGTGGGAGATCGGGTACTTGTGATAATTTTGATATTCTGTACCAGACAAGACTCGGGAGAACTTGCGAGGTGATCTTGTGCACACAAAATCTCACGCGGCCGTCATTTTGTTAGTATGTGCTGTTGTGAATATGCCTCATAGGGAACGTTGACTCTGTGAGGAAAATCCGTGATATTCAGTCCTTATTGAAATGAATGGCAGTACCGCCAAGAGGGGGTCATAGTGGGATCAACTGACCAGTGGCCCGGAAAAATAAGGGAGTCTGGAAGTTGTCAAGCGACCCCATTGGATTTTATCATTGGAATAAATAGCCATAGCTCATGAGCCATCTGTGATTCTATGTGAAACAAGACAGTATGACCATTTTTGCATTCCAATTTTATATTTCATGGGCAAGAGTAGAAAACATAAATGATTTTATATTACATGACGTTTAGGTTACAGACAATATGAATTTATCTTTTATGAGATATTGAATTAAGAAGATGTGAATGAAAGTTTGAAAACCTGCTATCAAATTTTGAACTTGGTATTACCTGCATTTATTAATTCAAATTTTGAACTGCTTCGGTGTTTTGTTCATTTCCGAAGTGCATACGATGAGACGTTGTACGCATGTGCATTATCGTGAATTCTTTGACTAAATTAATAAAAATATGAAAATTTACAAAAATTAAAGAATATAAAGCTTCATTCTGCCGATAGTGAGGTTAGTCTAATTTTTGACTGGGAGTCTACCAACTTTTCTACCTCAACTTCCGTGGCCCGCAGCAGGTCGTGGCGACACTGATGAAAGGACAGCCTTAGTTGAAACGAGAGTTAATTTAGCCAACTCAGTACTGTCCTTGAAATATTTAGCTATAGGGGGCCTATATATAATTAGATTTATCATATTCTTCGCAAGTAAATAGTGTTTTTTGCGCTATCTCTTTGGTTCCTCTATCTCGGAATATCCTGCACTATTCACCAGCAGAACAAGATGGCGTCCAGTTTTGGTTATGTTACGGAAGAACGTTTTTTTAATAAACGAAGTCGCCGTGCCAGACAATACCAAAAAGCAACGAAATTTGGCAGTTAAGTGCTCAAAGATATGTATTTCATTTACTTTTTTAGCGATAAATGTACTCAGGATGTCTTTCAAAATGTTTTTTTACATATGATGGATTGGCGACAACACGACATTTCGTAAAATTGTTTTAAAAATTTAAAAAAATATATGTGAAAATATTTATGCAAGGTAAACGCTAAAATGATTATTTACCTTAGTGTCGGTAAATGATGTAGATATTTACCTCCACTATGGTGAAATAATTTTTCTATATTTAAATACACCAGTGTCCGTGTGATCGTAGTTTTACTTGGCATTTGAATTTCCCCTCACAGAGGACCTTAGATCTGCCCCTGCTTGCCTTTATGCGCACATGCGCATCTTGTACCATGAAAGAATATCACAATCTTGGAACAAATATAAATGTCCAGCATAAAAGATGGTACAAATGCTGGGTATTAATATTTTTCCTTAGATTATGATTCCCACCTGATTCCTCACTTCCGATTATTTTAAAGAGAATATCACTTTTTTAAAAGTAACATATTTACAACTCACTGCTTCTCCAGAATTTATGTCCATAGTGATGTCACTGAACATTCTTTTTCACGTTGGGACTTCGCTATCTTAAGTTTGCCTTTCATAAGCTTTGAACTTCTTTGACGAGAAGGCCTCCACATAAATAAAATAATACCGTCTTATAACGTTAACTTAGAGTCTTCCCATTTTCCTTACTTTAATATTTTAATATCCTTATCTACTGCATCCTTTATTTTTAAGACGTTTTCAGGTAGACCTTTGTAATTCAATCGCTTTAATTCATTCACTTTACTAATTTTCATGGCATGTAAGTCCAGTTTTATCACTGTATTGCCCAGTCTGTGACGATGCTCTGAGAATGGAACGAAACATTAGCGATGAATAATGGTACATTAATCTTAGGCTGAGTTTGTTGGATTTATTCCGGGTTCTTTCTGGACTCTCATTTTCCTTATACACCACCATTCTCGCTTGGTTTTCCTGTTTCAACTAAATACCATGTCCTTTCGTTTTCTCGCGCACGAGTTGCTATTTTTGAGACGTTCATTAAAATGTTGGTTGGTCTGCTACTGCGTTAGGACGACCTTTATAACCAGGTAAGAACTCTTTCTGAACCGAGATCATTGTCTTATTCCACAGGGCTGTACCTAAGCGGTAATTCGCCTTGGTCAAATTCTGCTTAAGGCGCTCCTCTCGTTACCCCAAAGCCCTCTCCAACGGTCGGCACTGAAACGTAATCACTGAGACCAGATAAGCGTGTGGAGACTGGGACTAGAAAATTAAAAATACTTATTTACTTGATAGCTTGTTGGAAAAAGTCGTTGGACTTTAGGTTAAAATGTCACCAGGGGTAACTCGTCTACGGTTAGGATTAAGGTTACGATTAGGGTAAGGATTAGAATCCTTACTCTAAACGTAACCCTAATCCTAATCATCACACTCGCGATAATTCTGAATCTTAGAACTATTGACATTTCAGGATTATCTTGAGTCTTAGGTGATAGGATATCAGGGAAATAAATATTCTTAAATTTTCAGTCCCGGTCTCCACACGGTTACCTGGTTTCAGTGGTTACGTTCTAGTGCCGAACCTCAGCAACACACTCCAATCTTACACTTTAATAATTGTGTACCGGTACTATCATTACACAGATAAACGAGGCATTTCAGCAAGAACCATTGTTTTTTTGTGCTTTTTGTTTCTTGTTACTTAAAATGTAATTGAAAATTTAAATCAGGCGTTTCCGAGCCTTGACTGGTGTAAAGTCGTCAATTAATTTTGAGAAATTGAGACATTAATCAAACATTTTGTTGAGCAAAATATTGTTGAATCTTGGAAAATAATAGAACAAAATTTTTGTTTCTGAAAATATCGCCCCATAAAATTTTGCGACCAGTCAAGCGCCCAAGTTGACCCACCCACCTCCTGGATATGGCAATGTTCGTCCTGGTGAACCTTTTAAAAGCGAGTACTCTTATTTTACTCCGGCCAGACGATTTAAAGTATTTTACTAACGCCGAACGATTTTACTCGTGAAAGGGAGACCTCCAGTAACCAAAATTTTGAAACCTTAACACTTTCTCGACTAACGACGAGTGTTCTGCTATTCTACTCTGGCAAATGCGAGAAGATGAAAATGGTCAAGAGGATACCTTTAATAGTGAAAGTGTTAAAATTATTTCCTTAAACCTTTCTTAACAGACAACTGGTAGTCTAATACAGTGTATTTTACTCTGGCAAACGCCAGACAATGTTACTCATCAAGAGGAGACCTACAGTCACGAAAATGTTAACATTATTTCCTTAAACTTTTCTTGACTGACGACTTGTACTCTAATACTCCTTTTTAAGGAGTTTTATGAGGAAATCAATTTTTTAAGGAATTTCTTAAAAATTTCTGGATTTTACCTGAAAGTTCTAATTCTCAGAAAATTGTGATATTGTGAATATTCTATGAAAGCAAATGTTTTCAGAATAACGAATAAAACACAACAAAAAACGACTGCTGCCATTAATATGATGACTAAGTTTGTTCAGTCTTATTCTGTTTGATTATCAGCTAAACCCTTCAGCTAATAACTACACGTTAAATAGTGGTTGAAAATTCCTTCGTCATAATTTCGTCAACCTGGCTGTCGGACAAGTCTAAAACCTTGGCCAAACGAATGCAACATATTGTGCGGTAGAGAATCGAATTGTGGATATTAGGGATCTGGGACGAATAATGATCTCAAACAGCCTCATTCATCGAAAAGAAGAATAGCATCAATTATGAAAATATGCTCAAAAATAGACATGAAGATTCCAGAAAAACTGAATTTTTAATTAGTTAAAGTTCTGCAGGGCATTATTTACCAATAAAAAAGGCTTCACCGCTATTTTAAGGAAATTCTGTCCAATCTAAGGAATTTTTATCCCGGACTCTCAGGAATTCGTTGCAACAGGAAGTGGGAGCGCAGGTTGCTTGAAAAATTACATTACGAATTACTCAAAATGGCGGGAACGTCAACGACTACGAAAATGAGAGTTTTTCCATAGCCAGCTTGAGAAAAATACAAATTTGGCTTGTATATGATAAAATAAGCACATCGACATAAGCATATCGAGATATGCCGCTGGGTTTACGATCAGTTTAATCTAGATCGATTAACCGTGTGGTTAACGGGGATGGGCACGCTCCATATGATTAGTCCCTCACAAAAAAGACGCGAGATTGAATAAATCAACGACTAGAGCGGGGAATTTTTTTCGCAATGAAACTGCTGAAAATTCCGATAATCTTAACAAAATTTACCTCGGCAGCGTTCGTACGGGTCATGGAAAACCTGGAAAGTCATGGGAAGTCAAAATTTCAAAATCCAGGCCTGGAAAACCTGGAAAATTAGTTTCAGTCGTGGAAAGTCATGGAAAATTAGATTTCTTCTAAATCAGTAAATAATTCTATCTCAGTTTTCTTCGCTCACATTTTCAAGTTTCTTGGGGCCACTAATGAACGTAAAAAATATCGCAAAAATTGTATCTACGATACTCGTAACCTTAATTTATCATAGCTTAGCCGTGCACTTCAATTCAGAGACTGGGTCTCATCTACCCCTGTGATTCGACGGAGCCCCTGTTCAGCTCGTTTCATTGTTTCTAGCTTTTCCAAGTCATGGATTTTTGTAAATATGGTAGACAGACATAGACATCGCTTTTATTTATACACGCTAGCCTCTTACAACTTTTTTGAACTAAGCTGATTTACAGGAGGGGCGTGATACCTTATAAATACAAATAAAATTATACTAACCACTACTACTACTACTACATACTTTTAATTACATTACATAAAATTAGATACTACTACATTACATAAAATTGGATAAAAATTAGATTAAAAATAATTACAAATTGTATATTCACTATATTCAAGTCAACATGGTTCATGTGAAAGACAGGTCAGCAATGCTACTTTTGAATTGACGAAGCGAAGTCGCTTTTTTAGCCTCTAGTGGAAGATTAATCCAAAACATTGAGCCACTATATCTAAAGCTTCGCTTAAGAAAATTAGTTTTCGGCTTTGGAAGTGCTAGATCAGTTTCAAGATTACGTAAGTCATACCCTCTATTCAGATCTCTAAGTCTAACAAGGCTTTTTGTTAAGTACTGTGCCGTGTTTTGGTTGAGAACCTTATACAACAGGACACTCTTCAATTTAGCACGCCTTACATGAAGAGAGTCCCACTGTAAACTTTCCAGAAGCTCATTCGATCTAATTTCATGTCCTGCTCCTGTAATGACTCTGGCAGCACGGTTTTGAAGCGTTTGCAATTTGTCTTTTAATTTCTTATTACATGTATCCCACAAGGGAGAACAATAATCGAAATATGGCTGAATTAAAGATTTGTACAGTTTGACAAGAAAGCATGAGGGAACAAATGGTTTAATTCTCCTCAAAGCACCTATGCCAGAACAAATCTTTAAGCATAGTTTTTCAATATAAATATCAAAGGTCAATGTCTCATCAAGATCGACTCCAAAACATTTGTGGGAGGTAACAGGCGATATTGAATTATTATTCATGGTTATTGTGGAATGTAAATCTGCAACTTTGGATGTCAAATTAGGTTTAGATCCTATAACCATGAACTTGGTTTTTGAGGAATAAGATTGGAGTTTATTTAAAGTTAACCAATCCATTATATTCTCTAAATCTGAGTTCAAGTTATAGGCTAATTCAACAGGATCACACGAGGAAGCAAATATTTGTGTATCATCAGCATATAAACAGGGTGTTGTTAAATTAAGACAATTGCGTAAATCGTTGATATAGATTAAGAACAACAAAGGGCCAAGTATTGACCCTTGCGGAATACCACATATTATTTTACCTTTTCCAGAAAGAAAGTCGTTTATGAGGCATTGTTGATATCGATTTGTTAAGTATAAATGGAACCACTTAAGTTCCGTGTGAGAAACTCCATAAAATGCCAATTTCTCAAGTAGAATATCATGGTCAACGGAATCAAACGCTTTACAAATGTCAAGGAAAACAACCCCTGTTAGTTTGCCATTATCCATATTTTCAAACCAGGCATTGCACATTTGAATTAAAGGGGTAAGTGTGGAATGTCCTGGCCGAAAACCGGATTGGAATTTAGATATAAGGCAATTATCATTAAAATGTTTGTAAAGTTGTTGGAAAATTTCTTTTTCGAATACCTTACTTATAATTGATAAAATTGATATAGGTCTATAGTTACCCATAATTCGTCTGTTGCCTTCCTTGTATATCGGGGTTACTCTCGCATTTTCCCAATCATCCACAAACACCCCAGTTGAAAGTGATAAATTAAATATGAAAGTCAGGGAAGGTGCGATAATATCTGAAGCGATTCGCAGCATCTTCGCTGGAATTTTATCAAGACCCGTGCTTTTGGAAATTTTCAAATGTCTTAAGGTTCTCAAAACATTTTCAACCGGAATATACATAAAGCGGAATGATGGGATATTAGAATCAACATGACTTTTCAAATAAGTGTCAACCTTATTAGTTGACTGTTTTGTTAATTCAGAAGCTAGTTTGGGTCTAATATTAATGAAGAAATCATTAAAAGATTCTGAAATATTCTCATCATCAGAAATAATTTTATCATCAATCTCGATTTCATTTACACGGCCGCTTGATTTACTCGCCCGACCAGTAAGGGAATTAATTAATTTCCAAGTAGTTTTCGGACCGATTTTATTACATTCTCCAATTTTTTGACGATAATAGCGCAATTTACTTTTCCGCATTTCAATATTTATTCTGTTCCTTTCGGCTTGATAAAGTCTCCAATGATGTTTGGAGCCGTGCCTACCAAACTGTTTTTTATGATAATCACGATTTCGCATTTTCTGTTTAATGTTCGGGGTAAGCCATGGAATAGAAAATTGCCTTATTCGCTTAGGTCTTATAGGAGCGTGTTTATCTAGAGATAAACACGCTCCTATAACTAATCGAGTTTTCATTGTCCGAATCCTTCCAAACTTTCGTTACTTTCGTGGTATCGGGTTGTTTAGTATGATTTTTAACATATAAGTCAACCTTCCCAGTGCTGAAGCAAGTGGTTTATTGGTCATATCTGATTGGCGTGTGTTGCCAGCTCCTCCATTTCAGCAATGCGACTTCGTTGGACAAACGACCAAACTCTCCAACATCTGTTGGACAAATCAAAATGTTGGATCAGATTTTGATCGGAAGCAAACGTAATTCAAACATCCTTCCCAACAAAAATGTTCGATGAACATAGCGTGGCAAACGATTAAACAATGTTGGATGCAACAAAGTTGCCCAACAAAGTGGGGTCGTTTCAGAATCATCCACAGAAATATATATGACCAGAATTTTTTCATGATAATCTGACACTGCCGAAGTCAATTGAAAAACTTTGACTCGAGCAGGATTTGAACTCGCACCTTCGAGATAGCGGCCCGTCGCTCTACCTGTTCAGACATCGACTCCACAGGGATCGTAGGCAAGTTTTTATCCAACTTTAGGAGATATTCTCCCAACAACTTAACGCTTATCCACGACAGGATGTGCAGTGTTTCAATTCTATTTCAGGATTATACTCAGAGATATACATGAACAGAAATTTTTCATGACAATATGACATTGCTGAAGTCAACTGAAAAATGGACATTTTTCAGTTGACTTCATCAGTGTCAGATTTTCATGAAGAATTTCTGTTTGAAGTTGGATCGTTTGACCAGGTCTTCAACACCACCTTAACAAACGCATTGTCTGACGCATTCCCCAGCTACTGACCTTGTTCATTCATTCCATTCTGTTTGGATGGTTGCAAAGATGTCACCACTGTCCCAACTGCAGAAATCATCTTGGCACCTATAGACGAATGTATTCATCTCTAGCAATGTCACCTTCACCAAGATCTTTGTCTTTTTCTTAAATTTTATGTACCTAGTAAGTTGTTGCACTGTACTCAGAAGCAATTTTACACAGCGACGCAATTGGATTTCAGGGAAATTCGTATTAACCTGAGACTGACTTTAACTCGTGATCTAGAACTGAGGTTTTAGCATAAGCACCACTGTGCAGTGGCGTAACGGAACTACCATGGACCCTTAGGAGATTTTCGTTCGGTGGCCCCCGTCACCCCCCTCAGTATAGACAAATATTTCAAGGCTTTAATCTCAATTGTCTTTGCAGATTCATCGGGGGCCCCTTAGAGGTTGGGGGCCCTTAGGAGCTGCTCTAACCCTGACTATAGTGCGTTACGCCACTGCCACTGTGTAATATGATTTTGCTTGGTCTGACAATAAATGCAATGGCCAGCTATTCGATGTGAGGTTACGTCGTCGACAATTGTGTCACGAGGAATCTTAGCTATGCGCCAGTGTAACTGTTTACTTAAGTGAAGAGTTATCGGCAGGTAAACACTGGAGGTGGGGTATTGTGGGTGGAAGATGTTTAATATTGAGGGGGGGGGGGGGTATTGTTACGCAAAAGTAGAACAGTTGCTGGAGGCACTGGTAGTGCGGGTGTCTCACCACTTTTACTAGGGTTCGCCTCCGGCTCCGTGCAGATATCTGATTAAAGTTACCTTTGTCACATTTTCGAAGAGTGTAGTCCATTTTGACTCTACCAAACAAAGCAGGTTTTCTCTGGGTACTCTGGTTTCCTCCTGTAGTAACACTGGACCCACGAGGGGTGGCCTTCACTGTCCCTCTAGTGAGAACAGTTTAGCTACCTGATAGGGTTTTATAAAATAACGTGACTCGTTCGCAAGTTCTGATTGGTTAATACCCATGTTTGGATAAGAGTATCCAAACACGGAAAATTTACCACCAAAAGTGTACTGAAATTTGTTTTGTACGTTTCGCCCTATTATTTCATGAAAGAAATACGTAACGATTTTTGTGTGTTTGAATACTGTGATCCAAACACTTGGTATGTTAGTTGACTTTCAAATAGCTTTAAAAAACACACTTGATTTTTCTTTTCGTCACCGCGTTGAAATGGCTTCGCTTTGTTGATCAGGGTTCGATCTTCATAAGCTTGGCTCTGATTGGTGTGTAGTTGATGATTTTCGGGTCAATTGCTTACTTTATCATTGTGTTTATTAAGTTAACTCCTTTTAATCTGTTGTTATTTTATAAAAGAAATACCAAATGGATTCCCTTGTTTGGATACTGTGATCCATACACTTGGGATGTTGCTCGACTTTCGAAAAGCGAAAAAAACTTGCCTATGGCCTATGTTTGTTAACGCTTTACTCAAGTCTCACAACGTTCCGCGTGTTTGAATCACGACTATGAATAAAAGCTCATCTCTTGGACGAGTAATGGAGTCTGTTCATCACCATGTTAGAATGTCCAATTCATTTTATGAGCGCTACGCAATCATACCCTTGGCCATTCCACTAACCCAAGAAATAGCTTGGAATTAAGTACCACCGTGACAATAAAGAATCTTTGATATTTCACAGCCACAGCGAGCAGGTCGTCAGTGAAAACTTTTTAATGGCATTCAAAAATATTTTTTATACGGAATAGTTTTCGTGCCGATAACATTTTCTCACCTAACTGAACGATTTCTCCGTCAGTCGGTTCAAATGGATGTTTGACATCCAGCACATTTTGTTCACGTCTCTTGTCTTTCTCTTATAACTCGACCTGCAACTCAAAAAATAACTGTCACGTGTTTTAAGGTGGTCTTATACAAAAAAAAAGAAATTTCTGACTTTTTTACAAAGTGGAAATTTATGTGCATCTAGTGAGAGGGAGGGTGAGCCAGACCAAAAATACACAATTCACAGTAGAGTAGTTGTCATGGTTACCAAGCTACGTTACCTCCTATGGTAAAAAATCGGGTTAAATTTCAAACACGATAACTAAATAACTAATGGTGGTATGAGTCTGGAATAACTTTTAATTAATCACTTATTATATTACCTAGGAGATGAACCAAAATCATTAATCTGCTCTTTAAAAGGTAGCTATAATCAACGATTAACCTTTTCAATGTGGCCAGTATGTGATGAGCTGTTTGACTTAAGAGTAAATTATTTCATGACATATGCAGCAGAATTAGATTCTTTTGGTTCATCTCCTAGGTACATGCATATTTTATAATTCCTGAAAGTTTCATAGTAATTGCATACATATTCTTTGAGAGACCTTGCATGAAATATTGGTAATCGGCGGACTTTGTTAAGTTGAGAAAGATCAAAGCCTCAAACCTTTTGTAGACTTAAGACAAAGGTTATTGTGATTGCAGTTAAGATTAAGGTTAGTGACTAGATTAGAGTTCACATTGGAGTTTTGATTCTGGTTCAGGTAAGTTTCATATTCCAGTGTTTCACCTTGGCAACTTCATAGTAGTGGCCTGCTGTCCATGGCCTTAAGAAAGTTTGTGTACCACTCTGCCATAAATTAATGACAGGAACTTCTGGCAGACGGCTGTGCCTGACCAACAACTTGTGAACAACCTATAACAGTAGTTTTGCAAATATCTGATGAATCAAGGGCCATTGACGTGAAGAAAGAGCCCTTGACTTGATCAAAAAGGCCTTTTGTCTTCTTTATGTGGGGTACCATATTTAAATTTTTGGTGAAATGCTGGTTTCTAGTGAAAGTGATAGAACCCTAGACAAGCCATTCATCACCAGAGACACTGTAACACTGGTAGTACTGCAAAAGTTAAACTGAGTATGACTTTTCTAGTGTCTTAGGACATTGGTTGTGGCAACTATGCATATTGTGGAACTGTTAGGTCTTCACCATACAGGTAATGGTGGACTAACTTATGTTTTTCTTACAGGTTCTTGGAAGAACTAGATGAAGGTATATTTATCCAGCAAACATTAGAAACAGTGTTGATTAATGCAGATGGCAAACAGTTGATGGTACAGTACATTCCTTGTATAATTTTTTGTTGTAACTATCATTGTTACATCATGATAGTCATCTTTACTTTTACTGTTGTAATTATCAGTATCAATGTCATCATCATCATCATCATTAACTTGATTGTCATTATTGTCATCACCATTACCTTAATTACCACCATCTTTATCATTCATTATCTGTCATTGTCATCATTCTTTTTGTTGTCATGATCACTGCCATCATGGACATTGTAACAGTCATCATCATTTTCATTGACAGTGCCGTTGCCCTTCTCATACTCTTGTCATTGTTTTGTAAGAAATTCAAAATAATTTTGTAATTTGGTGTAAAACGAAGTCACAGCACTGCTACTGACATTCTTAGATAAGTTATCGTTCTTCTCATTATTATTTCATCCTTGTTTGTTGTTGTAATTATTGTTTTTACATTTATTGCAGTAATAATGATCACTGCAGTAGTTAATGTCATCACAATCTTAATTATCATCAAAATCCTTACTTCATTCAGTTCACTCTTAGATGTTTCACTTTCGTGTTATTAAAAACGTATTTAACCTAAACTAGTTACAATATCCAGTCATATATTTAATCATACCCCTGTACCCATAATCGTCTCACAATCAATCATGGTCAGAGTATAAACAAATCATAACAATGATCAAATCAAAATCATTGGCCTTGTGCCACCGTACACTTTTGAATAATTCATCAAGATACTTCGCAGGGTTTATGATATGAAAATAATTCCAAGATAGATGTGCATTATACAGTAAGTCAGTTTTTTGATGGATATAGCTCAGATTTGTTTCTTTATAATCAGACCATGAGGAAACTATTTTTACTACCAACTCTCTATTAAGCCCCTGGGGAGCTTACTTATTTTCAGGTCTTTTAGACAGGTGGCTTATTAGAGAGGGAATGTTGATAGAAAGGGGAACTTATTTAAAGATAAAAGTACTTTTATTTCAAGGTAAAGTAGCTTTATTTATACTGGATAACTCCATCAGCTACCTGAGCTGTTCTCCCCAGAGGTCCAGTAAAGGCCACTCCTCATGGGTCCAGTGTTACTGCAGAAGGAAACCGGAGTACCCGGAGAAAACCAGTGGTGCTTGGTGGAGTCAAACTGGATAACACTCTACTCACATGTGACCAAGGTAACTTTAACCAGATGATTGCATGAAGCCAGAATCGAACCCTAGTCACAGTGGTGAGAGACAGGTGCACTACCACTGTGCTACCAGTATCCCCGGGAGTTAAAGACGAAGACACGACTTTTTCTGAAATGTTGGCCAACTATAATAAATAACATGATAGTTGGCATGTACTGGTCTCGTGCAATCTTGAAGCCGAAACAAATTCAGGCTCATAAAAATGTATTTCTACGGAAGTGTATGTTTGAAGATGGACTTGTTGTTGCAGGAACATATTGTGCGATGTGCAAGTCAAGAACCATTATTGATATACTAAAAACAAAACTTGGTAAGAAAGTACTAAAACTGTTCCATAGGAAATCGAAAGTTGGCGATGTTGAGATCAAGAATATAGTGCGATTCTAACCAGTCCTAAGTCACTATCTTTTTTGTGCTTTTGTTGGGGAAAGGCTTAGTAGAGAGGGTGCTTATTAAAAACTTGAAGTTCTGCAGTGGGGGCTCATTAGAGAGCGGAGCCTTAACAGAGATGGGGTGGGGCTTGATAGAACGTCTACGGCATTTTGCTACGAAATAAAGACTCCTTACGTCAAATTTCAACTGGTTAATTCGAAGTTATTGGTAACGTATAGTTCAGTAATTTCAGTACATGGATTTGTCCTAAGATGACTCAGTTTGGTTTATGCGTCATCAACTCTGTATAAATCAACCGACTTGTAATTTTTATCACTAAAACTTGATAGTGATGTTAAGATGACATCAAAACACCATTCAGTAAACCTTAAACTTCTATTGCTTACATTTGTGATAAAATGTAATCTATAATAATAAAGAAATGGAAACTGTTTTGCCGTGTTTATATATCCTAATGCAAGCACGAGAACTAGTGCTGCTCCCATCGGTTCATATCCGTAATCGATTAATCGCTGTCAACAATCGAATAATACCGATTCATCATATTGAATAAATTAAGTCATGACACGTCCACACTGGTCTGTCCCTACAAAGAAAGGGATGTGTTTTAATGTCTTTAAAGTTTCGAAATTTTCCAGTAGAAAAACTCAAGAAAAAAGTATATAATATAATTATATAAACACAGAGAAATAGGCTAAATAAAGAAATATGCACTTTGACTGTCTACTGTTTAAAAATAACAGTGCTTCAACAACGGCTTGCTTAAGTGCTGCACGCTTCTTCTTGGACCACAATTGACTGCAATGAGAGCGCGAGAATGCTATCTCTTAGATTTTTTTTAATTCCAGAAAGAAAGTTCAGGTGAATATCATGCAGTGCGTGGTTGTTGTCAATGATCTGATTATTTTTAAGAATAATAGATTGCCAAAAAATAATCGATCTATCGGGAGAAGCATTAACGAGAAGAAGGTCGGGAGAAATCGAAAGATGTGAACGTCCGAGACCAATGGTCGAGGGTTTAAACGGCAGCTTGAGTGTTCTCCCAACTTCTCTAAGTGTTTGCATCAGGCTACATAAATATAACAAAAAAGTTTTTGTTTTTCTTATAAAATAAACAAATAACTAAGTAATAATAATTGTGATTAACGAAGTTTATTTTCAATATCAAATCGCAAGTTCTTACAAGTTCGTAGATCAATCAGAGCATCTCATTGGCACTAGGAACAAATTCTGGCGTTCAGCGGCATCTCTGATGTGATGATCGTGTTCGCATAGAATAATCACTGCGTGCGTAATAGAAATTTTATAATATAAATATATTACACTGACACCTGTTAATATGCCAAGTTGCCAACTTTCAATTAAATGAACGTGTTTTTTCGTGGAAGGTTGTCGCTTAGTGCTCATATTTCCATATTAAAATGTATCTACCTATAAGACTACCCCCATCGGACGGGGCGGTTCATTTTTTTATACCCTTCTGATCTGGGAAGGTGTTAGAAGACTGGAGGCTAAATAGAGGAAATATGGTAGTTAACATAACAATTTACAATATTTTTTTTATTCTTCAATTTGTTTGATGCACTTCTTTTTGCCATAACAAGGCCGAGGCGTCACATCTTTACGGACTGATGTTAATTGATCAGAAGTTTGGTGGAGACGTTCGAGAGCGGATGTTTGTCTCGTATTACAGATACTGGTAAAATATATTAACAAGATTTGATTTTTAAATATTACTTAACTGTACTATAAATTTTGCGGCGTTCGTCCCTAGCCCTGGCCACATCCCAATTCCTAACCCTGAACCTTATCCTAACCATAGTTATAACTCAAACTCTAATCCAAAAAGGTTAGCGGCTTGTCTTCATCCGCCAAACTGTATTCTTATAAGTTTAATTAATGGTAATGATGATTGTAATGGTAATGGTTATGATATTGGTAATAATAATGGTAATGGTAATGGTCATGGTACTGAAGATGATAATGATAATGGTAATGAGAATGGCAATGAGAATGGCAATGGTAATGATAATTGTAATAGTAATTGTAATAATGGCTATGGTAATGGTAATGGTAATGGTAACAATAAGGGGAATAATAATGGTAATAATAATGGTAATGATAGTGATAATGGTAATATTAATGATAACGATCATGACGATGGTAAAGATAATGGTAATGTTAATGGTAATGATAATAGTAATTATAATGGTGATGATAATGTTATTGATACTGATAACATATTGATAATGGTAACGTGAGTGGTAATGGTAGTGGTAGTGATAATGATAATGATCTTGGTAAATAGTGAACAATAAGTGATAAATAATAAAAGATAATGATAAATGATAAATGTTAAAGAATAAATAGCATTTCAATTTCAAGCAGTTACATTACAAATTAAAGAAATATCTTACATACTTTAGCAACGACGGTCTTGAATTTTCTACCACAAATATTGTTTGTGTAACAACTAAGTTGCGACGGCTTGTTGTAGCGGGAAAACGAAGCCGCATGGGAAAGAATGCTTGCGTCAAACTGTGTTACAAGCTCAAACTTACTCCAAGTGATAGCAATCTCAGACTGGTAAAAAGTGGATGCTAGTTAATGGTGAAAGAAGACGCGAGGCGAACCTTGTATTCAAGCACTCTATACTTTATTTTATTTTATAGTGCGACCTGGGCCAATATCAAGTCAAACATTGACGATATGTACAAACTTCTTCAAAGTACAGGAATTTCTGCTGGAAAAAGACCTCCGAAATATCCAGAGGATTATTTTGTGTGAGTGTGTCTCGAATGATGTCAAAAGTATTTACTAATCTTGTGGGTTTACGAACATTTGGACAATTGTAAACGTGACTTGTTTGGCTTTGCATAGTCAGTCAAGTAAATCAAGCTTCAATTTCTGAATTCACATCTCCCGATTTTACATCTGAACATTATGTTCAGGTGTTCTGGTTTATGACTTGAGATAAATATTTACTACTAATCGACCTAACGTGCGGTCTGTACTAGTGAAAGATAATAGTTCAATAGTTTGCACACCTCAATACCCGTTAAGGTTTGCAATTTATTATCTTTCTCCTGTGAATCCCACGAAGTTACAACTAGATCTTCATTAACTGATTTGAAGCTTCCATCTATTAAATCTGAGTTGTCTAAATCTAAACTATCTTACAGTGGTGCAAAGCTTTTTAATTCACTGCCCACTGAGTTGAAAATAATCGATAGCTTTACTATTTTGTCCTTTAAAGCTAATAGTAAACACTTTTTCCTAAAGATGAATTATGAAGTAAATCATCTGGAGCATTTTGCATGTTTATCTTGTAAATACTTCGTTGTTTGTAATTGTTTTAATTAGTCACGCTTATATCAATAATTACTGAGAATGTTTCTATTTACAAGGGCCACTAGGAAAAATACTGCAAAGTAATGGGTTTATAAATTTACCCTTCTCAAATAAAGATTATAAGCGGTCAACACGGTCTTCAACTGTCTCTACGCAACATATAGTTAGCTCAGTATAATATAGTTAGCTCAGTATACATATAGTTAGCTCGGTATATATATAGTATATGTATATATATATATATAGCTAACATATAGTTAGCCCGCTGCAGATCGGCAGGGATGGAGTCGGTAGCTAGCTATGGCGGTTGCGATTGCGACAAAGCCACCAGCAAGGACTCAAGGAGTCCTCCACTAACCAAGGGTACCTCCTCCAAAGACATCCTCCAACCAAAGCAGGGGTTGGAGAAAAGACTACCATTGGAACCTCCTCCAAAAGTAACTTCAATCCCCCTATAACAGTGAGGCAACGCGAGCGATTGTGTCGGGCGACTTATGGATGTAACGAAGATACGCATGGCTCGACTAGCGATCCAGCGTCTGAATACCTTGCAGAACTAATAAGAAAAAGTATTGGCCTTGCCAGAATGCACTACAAATGAAAAAAACATTGACTTTTACATAATACTACAGTAAATATTCAATTGGAGACTTGTTAGACCACACTTGGAGTTAGTCTAAAATGGCATTGTTTGGGTATCACCTTTGGTAAGTGTCACCCATATGTAGGTCTCGCCAGAACTTCGACGATTTTCAATAAAATTTCAAGTACCAATCTTCCTAAAATCCCATAAATAGGAAATGGTAAATAGTATTTAGCTTTTCTCTTGTTCTAGAAAACTAAAAATTTAGCTGTTTTCATACGGAATTTAGCTTTCTTTTTTTTCTGAAAAACTATAAAATTAGCTGTTTCCATATAAGTTTAGTTAAAAGTTTAGTGTTTAATTAAAAACCTTGATAAATTTAAGACTTATGGTTTCTCGTCAAGCTTCTTCAGCACTAATTGTTGACCACATCATTAAAATTATTATAATATACGAAAAACCTCTCAAATTAAGTCCAAACTTTTTAGGGGGCTGAGCTCCGAATGAGTTTAAACTATAGCTACTCCCCTGCTACTTCCAGTCGATCGTTTATGTAATAACCAATGATTTACTTAGTTTTCTGTAGCAGATTGTTCTTTAGGACTGCTCAGTCATAAAGCTCACACATTCCGAGGGAAACCTCGCCACATTCCCCAGCTCCTCTTCTTTAAAAAACATCACTTTCTACCTGGAAGTGGAAAATATTGATTTCTACTATCTTGGTGTAGGACTTGATAGTTGTGTTGCCCAAACTCTCCTTTTTCAAGTAGCCATTCGGCTTCTTACAAAACAATTACTTTATTTTACGTTTGTCTGGCTCTGTAATACTTGCGACAAAAAGGAAGTAACTATTAGATTTAATGTTGGTTCCACGTATATGCAGGAATGTCATTTTTTTATGTTTGTTACGATGTTTATTGAGCTAGGTTACAAACTCAGTTGAAGAACAGCAACATGAACATCAGAAGAGTGCTAGTCACGTGAGTGTTGCTGTTGCACGTAAGTTAATGCATCACGTGACAGGGGGATGTTTTTTTAAAAACCAATACTTTTACCAATATTAATTAATTACATAATTAACATTAATTCATGAACATTCAAAGATTTTGATAAGCACCGTGTATCAGAGAAAAGATCGTTAGCAAAGTTATTTTAAGATTCTGATTTCTCTCCCACTATGAAATTTCTCAGTTGATAGATTTCTGTAAATATCACCACACAATTACCGCTGCCTGGTACATTATAGCTATTGTTATATGGTTTTTCTCCCCAAGTTTTTGAGGGCTGCTCGAACACGGATTGACTTTAGGTTTTCTCTGAATGATGATGTAGTAGAGTGTATTGATTAGAATTTGTAATAGTCAATCACATCAGATCACATGATGATGATTGGTATAGATGGACGGCAGAAGAATAATAAAAGATGAATGATATACTACAGATGATCCAACCGAATTAAGTGGAGATTGCTCCCAGAGTACTGTAGTCACCACACTGTAGTTGCTCCTTGGACAAAAAGAAAATCCACCCTAAGAGATCACACATTTAACCTTGACCACATTATGGGAATGGACTAAAGAATTCATCTATCGTTTCTAATTGCTTTAAAAGATACTTTTAGAATAGGGGAAAATTAAATACCGCGTAAGGTGCATACTTCTCTATTCTCCAATGGATGTTTACATTTAGTCTCCAAGGAAAACAGAGCAACAATCAGTCTTCTGTTATTCATTTTACATTATTAGATATTTAGCTCAAAAATTTGAATGAGTAAATTTTCCTGTGCTGCTGGATATTCAAATGTAGTGATGTTTCTTATTTATTCTTCGCGAAGGCTGTAGGTTCTGGCAATACGTCGCAATTTTTAAATTTTTAAAGGTGTAGCTAGTGGCTGTTGCTCCAATATCGCTTTGTTACTTTTGTACGAAATTATGCTTAAATAGATAGTGATTTTACTCAACGTGCCTAAAACTAAAAAAAAATGTAGGTGAAGTTATTAATATAGTAATTACCGTTTTATGTTTTCAAATCGCTTAAATTGTAATTCATATACCTAGCTTACAGCACAAATGATAACAAATCTTATCAAATAGTTTGTCAAAATCGTAATTTATATTATTTGGAGAGATTATGCAGCATAACGTATACCAGCATACACGCTAACGTTATCTGCTGTAATCAGGACAAAATTACTGACAAATCCACTGTTCTTTAAAGAGACTGTGGGACCAAGGAAGCTTGCTGAAAAAGAAATGATCATATAACATTGATTGCTACTACAATCAAAGTCAAGTAATATTACAAGCAAACACTTGTCAATTCGTTATTATTCAAGTACTATTTCAGTTTTTGAAGATACTCTAATTAAATTTCGAGTAAACGGGAACTTAAATTCACATGTCCTATACTACAAAAAATCCTATATCTTTTGCCAGTTATCTCTTTTTATCAGGATATATCACACCAACCCATATTTTCTCCCAGTAACTGTTCTGATATAATCCTTTTGCCTGCTCTGTCATTTTTCAGCCCCAGACGCGGATCAAACCCGTCAAACATTCCGGTTATTAGAAGGTTTGCTGGTTTGATTCCCGTCTGGGGCTCAAAAATCGTTTTTCTGAGGATAGATGTTGACGAACGTTCATCTATCATTCAAGATATCTCCAAGCTACCACATTTCCAAAATATATGTATCATCAATAAATAAGTAAATAAATTACACTGTATAACAAAAGCCAACAAAGTTTCCCTGTGTTATTAATCCCACAAAATCTTCCATATGAAACGAGTTGGAATTTCCGTAACATTGTATGCCTTTTTGTCGGACGACCCTGCTATGATCAGCTACCAATTAAAAGTTGTTTTTGATTCTCCCATTTGGAAAAATTGTCATCCCCTTTCAGTCAATCTGCGCTTATGCAAGAATACGTGCCTCATATCCTAAACTTAAGTTTAAAAGTATTTTTTCAGTTCTGATCTTTGTTTCCAGTCAGATGATCGGATAACTTGGTGAACCACGACCGGCAGTCCTGGAAACGTATTCAGAAAGAATACTTTGGGTTCGCCAACCAGTTCGTGGGCTTCTGGAACTGGACGTGGTCTGTCCTTCCAGTGCTGGGATGTATTTCGTATAAGTCGTAGACATTCAGTCCAGTTAGTACCATACGGGATGGGACGATGTCCGTTACTGCAAAGGTATTCCAAAATGTCACGTGACATGTGCGATTTCCAGTCTTTCGATAAAAGAAGGTGGGCATTTAGTTTTCGCACAACGTCAAAGCTCGTATCTCCCTTCTTGATCTCTGGCTCATTACCTACGCATTTCAACAATTCGAATTGTTGATCAGAAGTCTGAAGGTAGGGATGTTTCAGAGCTTCTAGAGCAGAAGGCCGATTTTTAGGAATAGGCTGAAGCATCCAGGAGATAAGATCGTGAGCTACTGGATCTCCAAGTTTTGCCAGTTCAGTTGCATTTCCATCGCGTAGATTTCGGACACAGTCATCGTCAGAGCCAAAAGGATGTTGGCCTTTTGTCAATATGTAAAAGCTCACCATTCCAGCTACCTGTATGTCCGATTGCATCTTGTATCTTACACCTTCATTACATGACTCATTTTTCGGAGGATAAGACTCGACAGCTCTCCAGCATCTTGTTCCTTGTTGGGCACTTCTGTGTGTTGTTTGGTTGTCAGGCAGCGTACGACTTATGCCAAAGTCTGCTAGCAACCACTTTCCATGGACATTGCGCAGGATGTTGGAAGGTTTTAAATCCCTGTGGAGGATTGGTTCAGGTTTACGATGAAGATCTCGCAATCCCTCCAGTATCTGACGTATGATATCCGGTGCATTGCGTTTTAAATCTTCTTCGGTTTGCTCTTCAACGTATTTCTTTAAGGTTTCTTCGCATAAGTCAATGATTAGAAACGCGAAATTGTCGTCAGATTCGTCATCATAGAACCAATATTTCACAACGTGTTTTGAGTCCAGTGCGTTCAAAGTGTTCAAAATTTTCTTTTCATGTGACCCTAAATGTGCACACGTACCTTTGAGCAGGCGCTTTACAGCTTTTTCACAGCCATCTTTAGACAAGCCGATATAAACACAAGTACCATCAGAACCCCTACCAACGAGAAAATCCTCAGTGCAGCACACCCGTACTCCGTTTACTTCCGTGATCTTCTCTGGATGTCTTACAGCATATTCGTGCAGACAGTGATATCGAGTTCGATGTTTTTCCGAAGTTTGTATCCACTTCCAATGGTTTTGTAAGTCTGAAAGAGTTTACCCAAAAATAAAAAGATAATTAAAGAAAGTTTTTGCGTCAGTCTAGTATAAATCGAAACAAATTCGCTGTTGTTTCGAGTGGGCATAACGTGGAGGCAGTCTGGGGACTCATTTTGAATTATTTACTGCCTGTGCCAGCAATAACGTTGTGCAAGATTTGTCAAAACTAAAACTGCATTTCAAAAGTGGTGTTACACTATGAAACTTGTTTTGTCTCTTGTGTCGCAGTTTTTTGGCTAGATGAAACGCAATAGGAATTGCAAGGTGTAACAATACAGCTTGTCTCGCAACGGTATTTGTGATCAACCAATGCAAGTAAATTACCGGTTCATCTTGGTCCTATTCTGTTGTAGTTCCACTAAGTATTGCCTAGTGTAACACCTCGATCGTACAACGGCAACGCGACGCATTCCAGCCGTTGCGACACGAGTTGCACAGTGTAACATGCAGCGCCTTGAACATACAAAACCAAGGACCAGTTATCTTTACTGAAATAATGCACGAAAAAATAGTATAGAAATTTGTAGTTCTTTTTCATGATTTGAGAGAGAAAATTGGTTAAAACCGCTAGGAGCAACAGCTATGTCCGAATTTCGGTAACTTGAGGGAAGTAAACCAGGGCTGTCATACCGAAACGAAATAATTCCCTGGCGTGTCCACCAAATTTCATTAGATTTCCAATTAACAGTGGCGTGGCTAGGGGTTGCCGGGGGGGGGGGCTGTGCCTCCCCCAATTCTCTATTACCTATCTTTAAGTTCTCAAATAGTGACAATTTTTGTCGCCACCAGGTCCTGGATGATAAACTTTGTCGATTTTGCAGGCATGCAGATGATACAGTCGCAGAAAGGGTTATAACAATGATGCAGTTCTGATTATGTCTCATGTTTTCACTTTATAAGATCAACATTGCAGACGTCACAGACAGTTTAATTTCCCCCAACATTCGAATGCTTTTGCTACATCCTGCAGTACATGCTTTGCCTCATCTCAAATATTTAATCTATGTGTGTTACGTGTCTAACTGTTATAAAGATTGCAATCTCCTAAACAAGTGACTCGCCCCAGTATTTTTTGAGAATCGATTGTTTTGTTCAAAATTGTCACAAATATGGAGATGGCTAACCCGCATGCGAGATTTAGTTCGCAGAAAGAGAAGATACTAGAATTTACTGTAACTTTTTACTGTTTAGTGATTAAAGAAGATGTTATGATTAGTATTTTCCTGATAAGATAATTGTTTAAAGCTCATTTATTAAATTTCCGAGCAGGTTACCGACTATTTAAAATCTAAGAGATGAAAAGTATTTCCAAAGTGAAGGTGTAGCGCAATCCAGTATTAGTGAAAATTTTATGTATGAAATTACGTAGTGAATTGAAGTTTTATTTTTTTCAGACCTCATTCAAATGAAGCTTAAATATTTTACCCCGGGAAATTTAAAATACAGTTCTAAAACTGAGTATGCGAAACAAAAGTGACCATTACAGTTAAACTCAGATCAGGTCACCGAATATTTTTGAGCATGGAAGGCACTAGACAGTAGAAAACCAATTCTGCGAAAATTCTTTGGGCATGCATTTAGACCAGAAGTTATTACAACTTTATCGAAGTTAAGACAGCTGGAGCTGCATTTAAGAGTCATGCATGTAACAGTAATCATGTTAACACAACGTAGCCTATCTGATGATGATATTTCAATTTCATCTTGGATATCACCATACTGCAATAGTGTTCACTCAGTCTCAGGACTGGCACCCCACCTGAACGCCTCTAATCCCAATTGACTCCCAGATATTTTGTCTAGTCATGCTATTGCCGACTAATCCCTAAATTTCCATTGTACTTCATTTGATACTGTAATGCTGGTTATCCTCGTGCTGAAACAATTTCAAATTTAATAATAGGTCATTAAAACGTGACGTTATAGTAAGTATTTTCGTAAGTCATCTGGTAGTGGATCAACTGATTGGTTATGGTTATATAATAAGTTTTTTTATTTAGTCGAATCGAATCCGACTCAACAGGTCATAAGAAAAAAGTATATAAGTTCTCTTCGTACCTACCAAAGGGTTTTTTATAAACATAAAGAGTCCGTTTCAGAAGTTTTACAAAGAAGTTAGGACTTCTTCATGAATGGCCAGCGATAAAGGAATTCAAGGTAGACGATAGTGTTTCCCAAGCCAAGTCATGTGCTTTCAACATCAACAACTGCTCAGTTGTATTTAAAATGTGAGATGTTTTATAATTGTTTATAAGACGTCAAAATATGTATTGCTGAATTATACTTGGTGGTCATTATTTTTGTTTTTAAATTAGGAGGATAAGGAGTGGCGCGGGGAATATTACAGTGGAATCTTCGGGGGGAATATGAGAGGGGAATATTAGAGGAGAATATGAATTCCTTGTTATTCCATTGTTTTCCTTCATTGTTTATGGCTTCGCATCCCCTGTTTACTGATAGAAAGTGCCACCAGCCTTTTAAACAGCTAATTGACAGGGGCTATTGAATATATTCGCCCCAAAAGAATAATGGAAACAGAGCAATGAGGAATATAAGTGAAAATGTTCCAATTCGATACGATTTTCGCATGTTAAATAACGTGAAATTTTCGTAAAGGAATGTGTCGGGACAGAAGCTTTTTGTGCCCTTCAATCTTATTTGTATGGCAACCCTGTTCGTCTACAAGATCTTGTTTGTAGTTTACAACTTTGCAAGGCCGACAACTGACCTGAGTTTGAGATAGTGTTGCGGTTTTAGATTACTTGTTTTCAATGAATTTTTACCAGCCTGGTATGTGGCATTAACAAAGGAAAATTATGGACCACCTAGACCTGCACAACTTCTTTTCAGCCTTACTTTATACATACTTAACCAGTATTGCTGAACCGAGTTTCTGCGAGTTTCATGTAATTTACGGAGTATAATTCAACGTTCTGAAAGCATCAAATTATTTGTAGTATGAGAACGAAAGAATGTCTTTAAAGAGGTTTGCAAGTTTATAATGCTGTTCTGGGAAATTATTTTGCATGCTATGCTACTCGACAGCCAGCTCTCTGACGGAGTATCACGATAATCATCATATTTCGTAGGAGCTAAGTATGATGATTATCATGATCCTCAGTGCGCGACACTCGTCCAATTCAAGAAGGAGACATATCTAATGGAAACCCAGAATAGGATTAGGGTTAGGATTAGGGCCTAATCTAAAGCGTTGAAACGTGGCGAAAAGATTATTATTTATTTAAGGGGAATGAAGGCTCCCCACATGTGTGAACAATATGTTTTGATTGCTTATTGCAGGCGACCAATCAACAGCCTACATCTACAAATTATTTCGCTAGAGAGGCATTCAACAATTGCTCCGAAAATTTTAGTTGAAATGAAGTTCAGAAATTTTAGATCTGTTAACCGAGCTGACATCTCAGCCCAGGCTCAATTCCTTCTACGTAATTGGTTCCTTGATAAATACCATAATGCATGATTTTCCGCATTACAAGCGGAAAACAGTCTTTTGAATTCTTTTAAACTTCTTTCATAGCTTTCGAGTTTAGTATATTTTAAACAGAGCTTGAAGGAATATGTATAACGTAGAACTCACGTTATCCCTTCATTTTCAATTTCGGAAAAGATGTCGACGTTTGTTAATCTCGTATCTCAAAAATGCAATTTCTGAACACCAAACGAGGATAGGACCCTCAAGCCTCTGATGATCGGTGAGAAGCTCTTATCGTTGAGCGACCAAGACTCAGATGGCGACCAAAAGCAGGTGAGACCAGACAAAGTCTCCGAGACTTTTGTGTGGGAGATATGGTTTGCAAAATGTATCATCAAAGTTTGAGAGACTTTTGTGTTCGACAAAAAGTCTCCGAAATAGAATCATGTTTCAATTACAACGAGAACTCTTTCGACACAAAAATTGCTTAACCAATCAGGTTGCACAAAACTTGTCACTGAACGGATCAAGGAGATAATATGGCTGTCCAGTGGACATGAGAAAAGGTGGAGTACTTATAGCTGAATTAAGGGAGTCAAAACCAGTTCAGTATTACCCTGCAATATCGGTTTATCGTGTCCGGATTGTTAGGAGAAGTGCAATTGCAGAGATTGCCAAACGAACAAATTCAATGATGAGTTGGCCTATAAGCAATGTTTGAATGTCCTGTGCACATGACAATACATTGTTCACAAAAAGTGTGAACCCTTTCTTGCTCACATTTCTTAAACGATTTCTTCGCTTTTTGCGTTTTGCTTGACGGCTTTTGATGATAAGTTGAACAATAACGGATCCACTAGCACTAACCGCCAAGTCGTCTTCCGGCATGTTTTCATAAAGCAGGGAAAGACTTTGACGGAAAGTCGCAGAGATATATAAGCATATGTCATGGAACGTCTCTGAGACTTAAGTGTTAGAGACTGGTTTCCGACACAAAAAGTCTCGGAGATCTCGTCGTGTATCACTGGCTTAAGGTTGAAGTTCGACATATGTGTGGTTAATGCGGTAGCCACAAACGAATTTCTGGATATCGCCCATGAACCGCAGTGTCGCTTCCACGTGCATTCGGTCAATACATTCATTTCTTTTTAAATTTCGTTGATTATTTTAGGCTTCTGCAATTGAACGTTGAAAGGAAGAAATCATGGATTTGGTCTCTTGTTAAAAAAAAAAAAAAAAGTTATGCATTCCGTTACACCGTCAAAGGGTTTATACACTAGGTGAACAACGTAAAAGCAAAGTTTTTGAAAAGTCAAAAAAGTGACAGTTATCTGCTATAATGGAGAAGAAAAAAATGCTACAAAAATAAAAAGTTGCGGCTTAAGTGAACTAATCCTCACGAAAAAATCATCAATAAGGCTGGTCCAGCGTAAGCAGCGACGCAACTACACAACACCAAGGGAGGAATTCTCGCTTGCCACAATCTGAAACAGATAAAAATATTCTATCTTCGACGTTTCGAGCAAAGCCCCTTGTCTGGAGAGTTAGTAGAAAGAGAAATGGAATAAAGAAACTTGTTGCTTATATAGCAAATTATACAGGCAGTCACGTGAAACAAAATTAACCAATGACAGAAACGTAACCATAACAAAATGAAAACTTATTCAATAATGAGCCCGCACACAGCACTAAATCCAATAGTAAGGGGGTATGCCAGCATGCAGGCTGAACATAAAACAAGTGAGAGCACAGTAGAAAATTAAACACAACAAATAGCATAGAAAAGTGATACAAAATACTGTGAATGTCTGCAGAGGCGGGCATTGAAAGATGAGGACCTAAACGAAAGAAAAACGTTCATTAAGGCCTTGGGGATGGAGACTACCAAGTAGACACTTCTTGTTTCTTGCGGGTATCATTCGCACCCGTGATTGAGAGGATGGCACAAACTTTTATGTCAGAAATGGAGTGTTTGGCATTGTGGAAATGCTTGGCGACAGCTTTGTTGCACTCATTGTTTTTAATATCACGCAGATGTTCAGCAAATCTGTCACCTAAACGTCTTCCAGTTTCTCCAATGTAGAGTTTACCACATTTACAGCAGGAAATGCAGTAAATGAGGTTGGAGGAAACGCATGTAAAACTGTGCTTGATTTCAAACTTATATTTTGGGGCGAAATAATGGGATTAAGGTGCTTGCAAAGTCTTGCACACAGGATGAAGACAAGTGCCAGTGGGTGACACCTGGTCTTGTCGAAGTGAACTGTGTACTAGGGTTTCTCGGATGTTTTTGCGATGTTTTAAAGATACTAAGGGGTTATCGGAGAAAATGTTTCAGGAAGATGTTTCAGGGTCATTTTTAAGTATTTCAAAATTCCGGAAAATATTTCTTACTTTAAAATTAAATGGATGGAAAGTTAAAACCAGTGGTACTTTTTTGTTGTTGGAAATGTTAGTGGGGGGTTCTCCTAGGGTGTTTGAACAGGAAGTGTTGGAGGCCTTTTAAAAGGCATTGTCTAAAAGATGAGAAGGATGCCCACGCTCAACAAAAAAGCCTCTCATTTTCATAGCTTTGGCAAGGAAGTCATCATCTTCACTGTAAAAACGGCGTAGACGAAGGAGCTGAGAGTAAGGAATAGACGTTTTGGTGTGTTTTGAGTGACAGGAAGAGGAGAGGAGGTAGCTGTGTGAGTCAGTAGGCTTGTAAAAGACAGATGTGCTCAGCCCATTGCCATTTATGGATAGAAGAATATCCAAGAATGATAGACTGGTCTCACTGATCTCCCATGTGAACTGGAGCGCTGGATGGAAATTATTAACAAAGTTAATGAAGAAATGCAGTTCAGTGCGCGAACATGATGCAGTGCCAAGGCAGTCATCAATGAACCGACCATAGAAATCAGGTAATGGACCAGTGTAGTATTTAAAGATTTGTTTTTCCACATAACCAACAAACAAGTTGGCATAGTTAGGGCACATTTTGGTTCCATGGCAACACCACTTATTTGCTGGTAATGTTCACCATCAAAAGAAAAATTATTGAGGGTGACTGCTTGTATAGCTTGCTATATAAGCAACAAGTTTGTCTATTCTATTTCTCTTTCTACCAACTCTCCAGACAAAGGGCCTTTGCTCGAAACGTCGAAGATAGAATATTTTTATCTGTTTCAGTTTGTGGCAAGCGAGAATCCCTCCTTTGGTGGAATACTTACAAAAGTCATGCAGTGAAGGTGGACAGCTTGGGATCCATTTTTAGGTCGAAAATCCGATAAAAATTACGAATTAAATTTTCCATAAGATTACTTTTGTTTAAACCGAGCAGTCCGTCATTTTAAACAAATTTTTATATACGAATGATTAACCATTATGATACATTGATAACCAAACTGTACCGAAAGCACCACTTATTGACCACTAGCACAAGTTCGTGACTTTATTGGCAACAAAAAAATACAAGTTACAATTTGAAAACTACAAGAAAGTGCGCATTCAGACAGTTTTTCCAGAATTAAATCGAATGAAGTCGAAATCAGAATGACTGTATTGAGTATCGGCATCGTTTAACTTCTAAAAAAATAAAGATTTGACGCAATGGTAAAAATTATGTTTCCATAGATGATTGGAATCAAGAACATAAACATATTTAAAAGTAAGGGAGCCCATCGAATAAGTGTCACTCGCTTTAAGCCAAGAAGTTAATAAGCGCCTCGAGGCTATTAATTGAGGTGATATGGAATATTTTTTCTGTTTTAAATGCTTACTATTCGCAATTTCGTCAAAATGGTGGCCTTTTTCAAATCTCCTTTTCATGTCTCTTATATCCGCAAGCGTATAAGCCAATCAAAGGGCACAATTCATCATTCAGTCACATGTCATTCTATTTTGTGTTTTTGCAGTTATCTTCAGGCTGCCTATTCCAATTATTCACTATCTATCAACTGTCTGTTTGTTGGACAAGCCATGCCGTCCAAATTTCGTACATTCTTTATTTAGTAAGCATCCATATTTCGAATACTCGCATTATAGACTCCATTCAGTCGGAAGCGAATATTCGCGTTACCTAATCGTAAACCTAAAATGAGTATATGAAAAGAAGCCGAAGGCTGAATACTCGGAATTCGGTGGAGACTTCATGTGGTGGGGAGTAGATGTAATATGCGGGTTCTGACGCATTTTATTTTTCACAATTTTTCACACAAATTTCACACTTTTTTCACAATTTTTAACACAAATTTCAAATAAATTTCACACTTTTTTCACATAATTTTTTACAATTTTTATGATCATTTTAAAAATTATTTCTCACATGTTCCACACATTTTCCACACTTTTTCACACAAATTTCACACTTTAAAACTTTATTAAATTCTGGCGCATTTACATAAATTTAATAACTTTTAATTAAAAATTTCACTTTTTCACACTTAATTATTCATAAACTTTATGAATTTCCCCAACATTTCAAACATTCCAGATATCCCTAACATTTGAACAGCTCGATGTAAACATAAAAACTATTTTTAGTTTGCTCGGTTGTTAGGGATATCTGGAATGTTTGAAATGTTGGGGAAACCCCTCATCAACAGGCGGGGAATACCCTCACACAGCGAAGCGAGTGAATCGAGCGCTTCTGATAAATTAAAATAATTAAGATTCAAATGTGTTGACCACCAATCGTCTGAAAATAACCTGCTTAAGTTTATACTTCTCTGTTGCTAAAGTGTCCATAAGCAAGTGTGTTAATTTTATCTTCAAGTATTATTCTTTTATCATCATCTGCTGACAATGCAATTTTAGTTATTCTCTCTGTATAAATATCATGTTTTTTATGTCTGATGATATTCATATCTTTTTCTACAATTTTCTCAGTGAATAGACAATTTTTATAATCTTCATGTGTTATATTATTTTTTATAACACTTTTCTTAACACCTTTACACTTCTTTTCCTCCTCCCCCGAGCATGTTAGATTTGAATATAATTTTGCTCTTAATCCTACAAATTCCTTTATTTGTTTTCCACCACACTAATCTTTAAACATTCCTATGACTTTTTTATTCTTTCCTGTTGGTATCCCTGATGGACCACCATTTGGACCCGCTCTGCAGTGTTCTTTCGGACAATTACTTGTGTCAAAAAAGTTGTCAACATCTGGAGAAATGTCTTTGTAAAAATCTTCAGTTTCAATTTCATATTCTAAACTATCTGTATCAGTGAATAATAATTGTGCTTTTTCTCCATATTTTTTCTTAATATAATTGTAATGAAAATCAAACATCAACGTCTTACTCAAGTCTAAAACACTCATTCCCATATTTATAGGTTTATTAAATATTATCTTAGTTTTCTTTATATGCACCGCAATTAAATTTTCTGAAAATATTGTACATTTATCATAGTTTGTTTTTCCAAATAATTTTAATGCTTTTTTCTCGCAATTAACTAATTTTATATCAACTCTGTTTCTAATATTCTCCATAGTTTTTCCAAATACAGAATTATTCATTAATTTGAAAAAGTTTTTATCAAATTCATTCTTTGCGTTTGTTCTCAGATTTGTATTCAACATTATATAATCTTTCATCCATTCTTTTTCATTAAACTTTATACCGCTATGAATTTTTGTTATCTTCATACCAAGTTCAATGTACAATTTTAAAATTTCATAATGAACCACGTATTTTTCTTTATTGTTAAGATTTGGAACAAGTTCTTCCACACCACCAATTTCAGTCTTTCAGGAGCCAATGGATAATCATTATGCCAATCATGCAACTCGTGTGGATATTCCAAATCAACTTCCAACACACATGGAACTGAGCGAAGCAAAGCATCTTCCCAATTATCCAATTCTTCATCTGTTATCCATTTGAAATCACTTACAGGAAGTTTTTTACTCATTGCCCAACCATATAAATTATTTGGATCTAAATATGGAAGATATTTTGTTCGTTTATCAGAATCATATTCATCCATATATGGATTATTAGCCTTTACATATCTCTTACTAATCATAGACACGCCTCCTCTGATACCCTTCTCAAGCATTAAAACCATATCAGGGTCTTTTAAAAGATCCAACTTTACTTTTGTAATTTTCAACAATGCATCCCAAGAAAGTCCTGGAGATGTGTAATACCATGCGGGGTCAAGCCCATAATTTTCCATGCAAATCCTTCTAAAATTTTCAAAAACATCTGCTAGTATTAATACATCTGTAACCATATACAAATCGTGATGATTTCTCATTGTCTCCATTTCAAATTCATTCCAAACATTTTTTGCATGTTCATATTCTTCATCCATTATACCTCTATCATTTAACTTTGAATGAAATTCCTCCTTCTCTGGTAATTTCCTTTCATCTAATTTTTCTAAGCAGTCCATATAATCATTCGGGAAAACACCCTTTTTTAACATCAACTCTCTTTTTCTCCCACTTACAACTTTATTAACATTATGAAATTGGTTCCTTTCTAAATTATTTCCCAGACGTTCCAAAGATGCGCTCATGAATTTAAAACTATCTATAAATCTTATCTCCCTCATAATACTAATCCTTCTACCTTTTTTGTCTTTATAATTATCAACTTCAATGTTTTTACTGAATGAAATATATTTTTCTTCAGTTTTTGGAATACAATCAATATTACCCTCAGTAACTCCAAGATTTTTAATAAATATATGACTATCATATCCCTCTAAATTATGGAAAAATACTGGTATAAAATTTGTTTTTTTCATTTTTAAATTACACTTATTATGTGCCGCTCCTCTATATTTTCCTGTGAAATGACAATGATCTCTACATTTATTAAGATCTTTAATATAATCGTTGAATTTTCCTGCACAGGCATAACATTCTTTTGCATTTTCAAAATCCCTTTCATACTCTTCTGTAAATATCATCTCTGCTTCCACTTTAAATTTTTCATAAATTTCTGTGACAACCTTTTCCAACTCCTCTACAAATATCTTACCAACATCTTCATTGTCTGAATGTTTTGTATATCTTACAGATTTTTCATATTTTTTATCGTCAAATGATTTCACAATAAAACAAAATCCTGATGGTTCATGTTTTTGATATTGCACCTTTTTCCACCTGCAACACCACCAATGGGTTTTAAAAAACATTCATAATCGGCATATATCACAAATGGAACTTTGTGCATCCTTTGATAATTTTCAAATTTAATATCTTTAATTTTTTCTCCATCTGGAAATATGGTTTTTACGCATTCCTTTGTTGAACAATATTCTAAATGATTTTCAAGAGATTTTTCAGTATTAAATCCATTCAAACAAAAAGTACAAAAATGTCTTTCTCCTTTATGATTATTAACCTGTGATACCAGCAATCTACTCATATTTTTAACCACACAATGTTTCTTTTTCCTCCCATCAGATATCAATAAAAGTTGTATTTCTTTAGAATATTTTTCTTTTGGCATTCTAAGAATTATTATTTCATCCCTCTTTTCTCCTGTTGCTTTATCTCTGTAATTTGTCCTTTCAGCTCCAAATAATATTACTCCAATTTTATTATTTCTTTCAAATTTATCAATATCATGAAATGTTGAAGGAAAATTTACTCCCTCCCAGTTATATTCTTCAGCTTGTTTTCTCAAATGTTTATCAATTCTCTCATTATCTCTTTCTGTCATATGTAATGCCCTTGTAACACTCCATTTAAAACACTCTTCATTATTATTTTTAATGTTTATGATTGCCTTCTTATTTTTCAAATGTTCCGATAATGGAATATATGATGATCCACCAATAATTCTATATTTACTAATGAATAATTCCAGTTTTATAATTTTCTTAAATCTCCATCCACTTCCCATTTTCTGAAATTCTCCAAATGATTCAATAATTTTTTCTTTCATATTTTTATATATTTCTTCCAAGTTTGTTCCCTCCAATATTATCTCCTGCTTGCTACTAAAATGTGCTTCCACTTCCTCTTTTATATCGCAAGCAATATTTTTTTCCATTAAACAAATAAGAGACATTCTTACTTTTATTCCTCGTCGGTTTTCATTTCTTTCTTGAATAATTTTTTCAATAATTGCCCCTTTCACATCATTTAAGAAAGTGATGGGATCATAACCATCAAGCTCTTTAGGATCATTAATTTCATATTTCCTTATGGCTTTCTTAAATGCCTTTTTTGAAAGAACCAGAGTAAATTTATGTTTAGACACCGCACTGCAGTCCGGTCCAGTTTGTGATTTTTCCTGTTATTTGTTAATATATTTAAAACATTTTCTTTTAAATGATTATACCAATTTGTTATTTTTTTCTGTTCCTTTGTTTACATTATTTCTATATTTATCAAATAAATTAATTACTTTTTATTTAGACTTGTTAAATAAATTATTTGCTTTTTCTTTAGACATTTCAATCAAACTTTTAGTTTTTGAAACATATTTTGTTGGTTGTAATATATTTTTAAAATCATAACCAGGATTTGGCGTATCAAGTAAATTTCCTCTTTTAAAAACATTTTTTGGTTTTAATAAAGGAAAATTAATATTTGGAACATCTGTGTCTAGTATAGATTTTGAATCGTTCGTGTTTTGATTTGACATCTCACTCTTTTATTATATATTTTATTATATAAAAAATTTTTACTTAAGATCGAAATGCCTCATCAGCAAAAAAAAAAATTTACAAAATAAATTATTATTTTGTAAATTAATGAGATCTAGCTCGCTAGATGCGATCATTTTGATTGCAAATTGCAGTCAAAATTCATTTTAAAAATACCTTTTTTCTTTTTTTCAGGTTCAAAACTTTTTCTATACCCATGTTCATGTTTTCTTTTTAAGTTAAATCTTAAAACAATTTTATAATTCGTATAAATTTGTTCACCGGTTTCATAATCAATATAAAAATCATTAAAAATACAAAATTTTTCACTATAATTTATTTTAAATTCATAATGTGGTAATAATTCTCCTTCACCCGAAAGTTTAGAAATTTCATCAGTAAAAACTAAATATAAATCGTATTTACTATAATCTTCATAATCTAAAAATATATTAATAACTTTTTCCATCTTTTATTATATAAAAGATTTTTACTTAAGTTCAAAATGCCATGTCAGCAAAAAAAAAATTATTCTTTAATAACAATAAAAGTGTTTTCTCCTACACATAAATCTGTTTTTGATCTAATTCTGTCTTATTTACTTTGTGGATTTTCCCCAATTCCTTTTGCAGCAGCATACATACTTTTGAAATGGCATACTTCATCTGTTTTTCTGTTTATAAGAATTAATGGTATCGATTTTTTAATTTTACCTTTACAATATTTTTCAAATGTTTCATTGGGTTTGGAAATTTCCAAACCTAGAATTTTCTCCAACTCATCCTTTTTGTATCTTGCAAAATATTTTATTTTTCTTTCTTTTGCAATTTTTGTCAATTGGCTATATGTATACGACACCTGTGGTGTCTGTCCCACTTGAGGTGTATAACTTTCAACCTTTTTATTATATAAGATTTTTTATTTAAGTAAAACCTACGGACTGCAAATCAGACCACGAAGCAGACTGAAGGTGTTAAATGGAACCCCTTTGGGGTTCCTACCCTAGAGGATTTATACATTCAGCAAACAATGTACAACATATCCAGTTCCAATGCCTATAATTGGAAAACTTAAAATTTTATATTCTTTCATTTCATCTGATTCTTTATAGTAATCCTCCAGTTTTTGTTCATTTCCCACATCTTTTTCATATTCTTTCTCTAAAGTATTAATTTTAGCAAGAGTTTTTAATGCTGTATTTGTTCGATTTATATCTGCATTTGCATCAGATAATTGTTGTCTTAATCTTTCAATTTCTTCTTTTCTTTTAAGTTGATCTTCATACCATTTTTCCTTTGCTTTGCTCAGTTCCTCCATTGCTTCATTATGCCTTTTTATCTCTTTTTCATATCCAGAATGATTTAATTTTGAAAATAAAAATCCAGCACCTGCAAAAGCACCAGCATTAAATAATCCACCAACTACTGTTTCCATTTATTTTTAATATTTTTTATTGTTTGAAAGGATCTGTAGAAAGCCACTTTTTTTCTTGTGCATATTTAATTCCAAGTGTTGATAATCCTACAGCTCCTGCCAATTTCAAAGTAGGCACTAAACTAGCTGGAGTTGACAAACCATCACTAAATACTCTTCTTGTTATCATTCCTACACCCATAGTACCCAATGTAATTATTGTAGAATCGTATAATTCATTCATAACTTCTTTTCTATTCATTTCACTCATTTATTTATATAAAAATTAAAAAATTTTTTTATAAAAGCTTTTCTTCCTTACAGGTTTTCAATAGAGCACCTTGATGGTTCACCCTGCAATTGTACACTTTGAAAAATTTTGTTGTCATTCTTTTCTTTTTCTTCTTTTTCTTCTTTGATTTCCCTTTTGTCTTTTTTATATGCAAAGTATAATCCACCCAGTGCAGCAAAAACCCCCACACCTCCAATCAAATACTGCAAAGTTGAAGACCCAAAATCAATGTGATTATTTATTTCTTCATTTTTTAATTTGTCAGCTTCATGCTTTCTTTCTCTTGCTTTTCTTTCTTTTGCCTCTTTGGAAATTTTTGCCAATCTTTTTCCCAATTCTACTTTTCTTGGATCTTTTACTTTAACGGTTTTTTCAACTGCTGTTATTTTATCAGAAGTATTATCAGTTTGTTTACTTGTTTCACCTTATTCAAAATGTTCACGTTGCTCCCTCATTTATTTATAAATGTATTTAAAATTTATGAAGAAGATTTTAAATACTAGATACTACATGTGAAGATCCACAATGTAAACATTTCAATAAATTCATTTGTCTTATTTTTTTTCTGCTGTGCGGTCCGCTTCATGGTTTTTCCATAACTGTGTTAAAATTATTACAATTTTTACAAACAACAAAAAAATTTATATAATTCTTAATTAATTTTTGTAAATGTAATTGATTAAATTTTCCTTTTAATAATAATACATCATTGCTTATTGTACTTTTGCAACAAAATTCTTTTTCAATGAACATTTTGAAATGATTTATAGGTCTATTTAATTTTTTACAAATAATATTTCCGTTTGAAAAATATGTTCTTTTACCGCTGTGTGGTCTGCTTTATGGTTGAAAACAAACCACTGGTGGTGGAATAATTATTGATTTTTTTTCAACAATTTTATGAATTTTATAAAATGGTTCTAAAAGATCAAGATACTGTTGATCTTCTTCGCAGTTTCCTCTGCGTCCAAACTGTGGTTTACTTTCCTTACGATGTTTTTTTAAAGATGGATCAAAAATTTCAATTAATTTTTGTTCATCATTTTTACATTCCTGTTTAAAAGAAGCTTCGCTTCACTCAGTACATTCACCACTTTTCGGATCAGCTTTGCTGTTCATTTATTTATAAATTGATTTGTTTTAACAAGTTTATTCAAATTTATTTACAAGTTATTTATAAATTTATTCAAAGTTATTTACAAGTTATTCAAAGTTATTTATAAATTTATTCAAATTTATTTACAAGTTATTCAAAGTTATTTATAAATTTATTCAAAGTTATTTACAAATTATTCAAAGTTATTTATAATTTTATTCAAAGTTATTTAAAAACTGTGATCACTCAAACAGACCTTACAGGTTATTTATAATAGATTCATCAAAATCCACATTAAATTTTTTACATAATGCTACATGATTTATTAAAATTTCTTTTTCTTTCATTTTTCTTTCAGTTAATATAGAAGTGAAAAAAATCTCTCCTTCAAATATAAAAGAATTTTTTGAAATTTCAGATCCAAAAATTAAATTATTTGTTCCACTTGTTCTTGCTTGAGATGTAAAATCTTTAATTAATTTTCCATTTGCCCAGAAACTTGATTTATTTGTTTTTGGATTACTTTCTGCATCAATATGAACACTTATGCAATGGACTTTGTATTTTGCAAAAATATTTGTTTTAATTGGAAAAAAACTTTGATCTATCTTGTAATAGTCTGTTCCTCCACCATATATAACAAATTTATTTTTATTTTTATATCCAAATCTTCTCTAATTATTTTGATCTGTATTTTTATTCCCCATTAATATTATCATTTTGTCAGAATTGTAAGAATAATCCAAAATTAAATATACTAGGAAAAAATTTAAATAATCTTTTTTTCCTGATTGAGTATTGATGTTTAAATTTAAACTCATTTTGTTGTGAATTCCGTCAAAGTATAAAATTTTTTTATTTGAAACAAAACTAGAATTTTTTAAAATAGGTTGTTTTGATTTGTTGGTTTCTGTAAAATTTTCATCTGAAATTTTTGATCGATTATACCAAATTTCTATTCTATTATCTGTTCCGTCATATTCTAAATAACTTGTTAGATCATAAATTTCACCATAAAAATTAAAATCCGAATTTAATATGTAATTTTGAATAAGGTTTAATTGGTAAGCAGTATTTTTAAGCGCTGTGCTCACCATTTCGGTTTTATCATCAACAATATTGTCCACGTATTTTTTCCTAGTTAAATGTGTATCATTTGTAGGATCTGAGTTTTTAATAATTTTATGATTTCCCATATTAATATCTCTTGTCATGTTTCCACCTGTCAGAGATAATTTCTTTGCATCTTGATTATCAACATATGATTTTCTTGTAAGTGAAGTGCTATCATTTGGATCTATACCAGTAAAAATTTGAAAACCTTTTGTAAAAATATCTCTCTTTAATACATCTATAGTTTTATTGTTGTAATGTTCTTTTCCAATATTCATAAAGTTTCCATCAACATAATTTTTGTTACATAATATATTTCCACTAGTTGGTGTTCCTGCATTATGTATATATGTATTTGCAGCCATGTAAATATCACCAGTAAAATGCACACCAGTTTTATTAATTTTTTTTATCAACTTCATCAACATATTTTTTTCTTGCCAAATCTTTATCACCTGTAGGATCTGAGGTTGTTATAATTTTATTATTTCCAATGTCAATATTTCCCAACATTGTTCCACCAGTTAGGGATAGCTTTTTCTTTAGTTTATCATCAACATATTTTTTCCTTGTTAAATCTTTATCGCTCACAGGATTCATAGTTGTGGAAATTTTATTATTTCCCATGATAATATTTCCAGTCATCGTGCCTCCTGTTTTTGGTAGAAATGCTGAAGTTCCTCCTCTACTGCTTGCAACTTTGTTGTCGATGTATTTTTTTCTTGCCAAATGCACATTTTCCGTTGGATCAACTGATGTTATTATATGGTGTAATCCCATGTTAATATCTCCTGTCATTTCCCCTCCTGTGGTGGAAAGTTTTCCTATTACATCAGATTTTAAAGATTCATGTTTACTTTCATATCCGTAGAATAAACTCATTTATTTATTTATTTATCGATAAAATTAAAAAATTTTATCGTATAATAATTTCCAATAAAACATTTCCAATTGAAGATGAATTATTTCCTTCTACTTTGAATTCTAATTCATTATAAACTCCATTTGATAATTTTATTCCTCCTGTTTCTTCGGGTGGATAAATTTTTGAGATGCTGCCTTTTAATGTTTGTTCAGATTCAATTGGAACTTGAATAAGTATGTTACTTCTTTTACCATTTACAAAATTTTTTGATTTGTCAATCATATTACAGCTTATGTTTACATATTCCAAGCTGTTATTAATATTTACCACGCTGTCACTTTCTGTTAAAGTATTTGCTTGTATGACCTTATTCTCTGAAAATCCTATGATTGGACCAAATGTTTGTAAATTTAATGTTTTATCCCATTTTATTGTGCATTTTCCAGAAAAATCAATTTGTTCCAGTTCAATTGCGCTGACATTTTCTAATTCAGTTATTAAAATATTAAAGGTATAATATCCATCTTTGAAGTCAATTTTAGTTCCATCATAGGTATAATGATGAATATTTTGATATAAATTATTATAATTCAAAAAAATACTTACTGACTTTACAAACATCGTCGCAGGCGTTTTATTACAATTAGTTAATATAAGTGGCTCGTCTAATGGAATTATTTTTTCTGAGTTTTCATCTTTTGTGATGAAGATTTTTAAAGATATTGTCATTTATTTTATAATATATATTTTGATAATAAAATTCCACCAATTATTGATAAAGATAAAACAATTAAATCCTCTCGGGTAGGAGCCCCGAAGGGGCTCTGTTTATCAGTTGTAGTAACAGCTTTGCTGCAAAAGTTTTTTGTATCCCTCACAGGTTTTTTACGAACTTATTCACTTCGCTCACTATGTACAGAAGGTTTTTGAGGTTTATCATCTAATTATTCTAATTTTTTCAATTCTATGTTGTGTTGTTCCACTTGCGGTCTGAAGGTTTTCACAGGGGATGTTTTGTGGGTCTTTGACTTGTAATAACCCAAAGGGCCCGCTACGCGGTTTAAATTTTTATTCATTCCAAAAGCCATATTTTTATCAGAAACTTTTAATTTATTATTGTATCCTTCAATTGGATTCTTTAAAATAATTAAATTGCTCGGAATTAACCATAAAGTTAGACTTATAGCAGTATTTAAAACTACATTAGTTGACGAAATTGCTTGATTCATATTATTAATCCATGTTGATGTATTATAATTTATTATAATTTGCCTAAAAACTTTTTGAGTTTCTAATGCTGAAGCTCTTTGTCCAAAAATACTTTGCCTAGTTCTAGCTTGTGCTCCAAGGATTGCATAAAGATATGCTTCAATGCTCTGATTTAATAATTCTGTTCCCTTGATAGTTAATCCATTTGACGTTCTAGGTATAAATTTTTTATAATCATTTTGAGTGTCTCTAATTTCCCTGGACCATGTTGATAGGTTGTGTGTGGATCTGTACTTACGGTGTCTTGTCCAAAATGTTCATTTTTATAAGAAAACTCATGGTTTTCATGTAAAATTTCTTGCCATGTCCATTTTGGATAATGATCTTTTAAAAAATTTGCATTAAATGTATTCAAAATTGAAAAGTCTCCAGTTTGAAATTGTCTCATAATTCTTCTGACTGTAAAATATAAATGAAATCTAATAAATGAAGTAATTTGTTTTGGAACATCTGAACTAAATAATAAATGTTGTATTGAAATTCCACAGCCATAAGATGCTATCCATGTTCCTATAATACTTTCAAAATAAGGTTCTTTCAGTGACCATTTTGCATTATCATTTGTTGTTATATTTAATCCGGGTAAATTGCTTTGAAAATAATCTGTATTGTTTACATAAATTCTAAACTGATTAATAGGATAACTTAAAACATACTGTGTTGGGAAATTATCCCAATAATAAGATTTACCTATATAATCAACATGTCTTTTTCCTCTTGGTAATTCTTGCACAGTTCCTCCGATTTTTCAAATTATTTGAAAGTGAGCGGAACACTCGCTGTCACTGTGTTCAACTGGTTGGTTAATGTATAGATATTTGGTTTCATTTGGATCATTTCTAAATGTATCTGATGTAATATCAGTTTGAATATATTTATTATTTATAAAATAAATTTTTGCACCATTAAAACTTCCGTCTTTTGTATAATCTTGTACGAAATTAAATTTTGATAAATCTGCATAAGGATATTTTTTTAAAAAATTTTCTTTTAATTTTTTATCTACAATTTTTTGTTCTTTTTTAACAAGATCATAATATTTTCCATAAAATTTTTTTGAAGCTTCTTCCACCATTTTTTGATTCATTGTTTATTTTAATAAAAATGCATGAACGTGAACGAATTGAACGCGAACAAAGTTAGCGACAAAGACATTGTTATTGAACAAGAATTGAGAGACATTTATTACTACCCAGAAACAGGTTATCAACCTGCAGAAAGACTTTATCAAAAAGCAAAAGAAAAGGGATTAAACATCAGTAGAAAAATTGTTCAAGACTGGTTAAAGGCCCAAGATACTTTTACAAGATACACACCAATTGTAAGAAGACATAAATTCCAAAGAACATTTGTAAAAGATTTGGGTGATCAAATACAAATGGACTTGGTTGATGCGGGAAAATACAGCAAAGCTGGTAAAAAGCAGAACAAAGGATATTATTGGATATTGTCAGCTGTTGAAATTTTAAGTAGATATGCATTCGCTATTCCTGTTTACAGAAAAGGTACCAAAAACATGACAAAAGCTGTGAATGAATTATTAAAAAAATTTAAAGAAAGGTTTGGTAAATATCCAAAAGTTGCTCAATTTGATGAAGGAAAAGAATTTTACAATGTAGGTGTAAAAGAACTATTGAAAAAACATAATGTTGAATATTTTTCTACAAACTCTGATAGAAAAGCAGCTATAGTTGAAGGATTTAACAGAACTCTAAAAACATCCATGTGGAAATATTTCTATAGCAAGGGAACTTATGAATGGATTGACGGGCCGAAGGGCGACCAGAGCACAGCGACGGCAAGCCGATCCGTCTTAGATGAGCTTTTAGATAATTATAACCATACTAAACACAGTAGTATATTAATGAAACCTGCTGATGTGAACAAGTCTAACAAAGACCAAGTGTGGATTACACTATATGGTTACCCATTAAGAGATTTACCTTTACCTAAATTCAGAATTGGTGATACGGTTAGAATTTCTAAATATAAGAATATCTTTACTAAAGGTTATGAAGCTAATTTTACAGAAGAAATTTTTAAAATTGTAAAAGTATTTAGAGGTGATCCAAACATGTATGAAATAGAAGATCATGATGGAGAACCAATTATTGGAAAATTTTATGAACAGGAATTATCTGCTGTGGATAAAAAGGATGATGTTTATAGAGTTGAGAAAATATTAAAAAGGAAAAAAGTCAAAGGTAAAAATATGGTATTAGTAAAGTGGCTAGGTTATGATAACAAACACAAATCTTGGATATCAGAAGAAAATATTCAAAACATCGAAGATGATAAATTAAATAAAATAAATAAATAAATGTCTGAAGGTTTTGATGATATTGAAATGAGAAATAGAAACATGGAAGAAGAAGAAGAAGAAGAAGAAGAAGAAGGGGAAACACGTTTTGGAGGAGATGATCTTGAAGACAACCCTGTGGGTCATAATAGAAGTATAAACATAATAAACACAGAAAACTCAAAAAGTAAATTTAATAGGGTTGACCTTTCAACAAAAACACCTATGAATATATCAAGAAGAATGAGAAATGTAAAATCGATAATAACTAATGCTAAAAAACTAAGTTTTACAAAAATATTTAAAATTCGACTTGAAAAGAAAAATGGACCAAATAATAGTATATTGTTGGATAGAACTACGTTTGTAAGAGACCAAAAAGGAAACGTTTCCATTATGTTCAAAGATAAAAAAATTGGCAATGTCAATACCAACAATGGACCAGAGTTGTTTACCAGAAAAAATAAGAAATATGTTGATGAATTCAATGAGTATATGAAAAAAGCATGCAAAGAATATGAAAAAACTCCAAGCGCGGTAATAGAACAAAAAATCGGTGATTTTAATGATTTTGGTGATTTTAAAGATGAAATTGTTAATTCTATCACCGATGATTCTATTTTAGAAATTCAAAGTAAAATTGATAATATAATTGATGAAAATAACTTAAAAAAATTCATTGATAATGATCAGGATCCAAGACGAACATTATTTGAAAGAGATGAATTAAGAGAATTCAGAGGTCTAGTATATTTGGAAGGCATTGACTCTAATTTATCAGAAATTGAAAAAGTAGAAGTTATACGTGGAAAAATTGATGGATTTGATAGAGAGCATCAACATTTGAAAAATAAAGCTGATTTAGAAACAGCTGAACCCCAAAAAAGTATATATAAAAGTTTTTCAGAAGTTGCAAAACTTCAAGCAGATAAAATGAGACTTGAAAATAATGAAAGACCGACAAGTGAAGAAGGAATACAGATTTTAAATTAAAATGCTGAATAATGTGACCTTGGAAGATTAGAAAGATTTAAAAAATGGGCAAAGGAGAATTTATTAGGGCTATCAGCAGTTGCTATTTCTGTGACTGGTATAATTACAACAATTGTCATGAGTGCAAGAAGGGCATTAAAACAGGGTGCAAGGGCGGTTGGAAATTTAGGAAAGGCAATTGCAAATATAGGTAAAAACTTTGGTGCAGTCATTTCAGCAGTTTTAAATTTAATTTCACAAATATTGTCATGGAGTGCAAAAGGTATTGCCTTTCTTTCTAAAAATCTGTGGTTATTGTCCATTGCAATTACTTACTTTTTATTAAATGAATATAAGCGAACAAAGAAAAAACACCAAAGTGAGTGATCGAACGGAGTTCTCAGTGCAGCAAGCGAGCGCTTCTGATAAATTAAAAAAATTTTAATTTTTGTATAATGAAAGATGAATAGAATAAACGAATTGTTACCAGGTTTTAAAAGATCAAAAATGAGTCAAATTAAAGGAGATAGAAAAGTACATGTTATAATTTTGAATCCAAATAGTGCCAATCCAGAAGAAGAATTATATATTGATATACCTAAATTAAACCCAAATTTGTGTCTTGTCCCAGATTCATTAAAATTGTTATTTAATTTTAAAAACTCAAACACTAAGAGTTGTTTTTAAATAACTTATCAAAATTGTTAAAGAAAAGATTAGTTGTTAAATTTGCTGGAGAAATTGTTTATGATAATACAGGAGAAAGTTTATTAGAAGTTTACAAAGATTTATGGAGACCTCAATATGAAAGAAGTGATATGGTTGAATATGGTATTGCTAATGAAAATATAAGAAAATTAATTTCAAAAGATGATAGTGGAGCCACAAGTGGAAATGCACAAAAAGTTAATGATAAATTAATGTTTGATATTTATGGAAACAAAGAATGTTTAAAATTAGAAAAAATTTTATCAAACCATGGATTGTATTCACCATATGATATGATTAACAATTGTCAATATATTTTAACTTTTCCAAAAAGTAGTGAAATAATTGGTGGTGCAAAGCGGACAAAATGTACGAAATTATACATTGGAAAATCTTGAATTACAATATGAAACTATTGAAAATTTAGATTTATCAAATGAAATTTTATCAAATTATACAAGTGGAAGAAGTTTGTCCTATGATTATGTAACTTTGTTAAAAACTGAAGAATGAAATAAAGATGATACACTACATAATTTATTCCCAGAAAAAGTATGAAAGGTATTGTATTACTACTTAGAAATAAGACAATTACAAATAGTGAAGAATATGTTTATCCCAATATTGAAGAAGTTAAAATAACTGTTGAGGGAGTTCCTAATAGTGTTTATAGTCAAGGAATGAAGAAAAATCGATTTTTTGAAGAAGCATTTAGATTATTTCATGGGGGAATATCAAAATATGAAAATAGTGATACGGAAATGAGTTTGAAGAAATTCTTTAAAGATGCTTTTTCGTTATGCGTGGATTTAAGAACAATAGGCGATAATTTTGTTTATGGAAATGGAAAAAAGATTGTAAATACTCAAAGCGGGATATTATTAGAAATTAAGAAAAAACCAATAAGTGCAAATGTAATGTGTCATATTTTTGTATTATCTGATGGATTATTAAATATTGTAAATAAAGATTTGTCTTCAATACAATTTTGAACCAATAAATGAACAAAAATAAATAAACGTGAACGAAGTGAACGGGAACAAAGTGAGTGAAGACAAAAGAAACCTAGGGGATGCAAGCGGTCCTTTTAATATGATAATTGTTGGAATGACTGCTTGCGGTAAAACAAAATATCTTTTAGATTTTATTTAAAATTAATATAAAAATTATTTTGATTATATTTTTTTAATTTGTCCTACATTTGAATGGAGTAAAACTTCTAAAAATTGGAAATATGATAAAGATGAAGATTTTATTGCTATTCCTTGTGATCAAGATAATGTTGAAGATTGGTTAAAATTTATAGTTGACTTTTCAAAAGGAAGTAAAAGTTTAATCATATTGGATGATTGTGCAGGTGGAAAAAATGTTAAAAATAGAACAAGCGAGTTGGTTAAATTAGGATTTAGTGCTAGACATTATAATATTTCTGTTGTAGTTATAATGCAGCAGTTGACATCAATTGCTAAACCATTTACAGAAAATATTTCAAAATTAGTCACATTTTATAACCTAAATAAAAAAGATATGACTACTATAATTCAAGAATATTTAGACACAGATGATAAAGAGGAATTGAATAAAATTTTAAAAACGTTAAAAAGGAAAAAATATTCAAGATTGGAAATAAATTTAGTTTTTCCGTTTGGTTATAAAATAAATGAGTGAGCAAAATGAATATTCTGATAAAGAATTTCCACCTCTTGGAAAAAATGAGAATGATAAACTCACTGTAAAAATGGAAACTGCAAAAGGTGAACCTGATGTAAATCAAGATTTGAAAAAAGAAGTAATGAAAAAATGAGAAGAATTGATAAAATTGTCTGAAGATGGGGAAATTAGTCAATCAGTACAAAATTTGAAAAAACCAAGTGATAAAGTTATATTAAAAATTTATGCAGAATATGAGGTAAAACAAGCAGAAAAAGCAAATGTATTTTTAACAGATTTGCTTATTAGTAAATTTACAGATTTATTGGGTGGATTAGAAGCAATTGAAAGTAGTGATGAATTGGAAAAAGAACTTATTAAAGATAAATTACTGAAACGTGATGTAAAATCTGTAGTTGAAAAACTAAGTCCATATTTACCATATCTTGGAATTTTATCCGGTGGAGTTACAGTTGGAAAACATGTTATCAAGAAACATAGCAAAGCAACAACATGTGAAAAAGATAAAAAAGACGATAATGAAGCATCAACAAGCCAAACGTGAATGAGCTTGCGAATTGCAATAATTTTATAATATATTCCCTCTTCGCGGTATATTGTATTATAAAATTAAAAATTATTGAGATTGAGTCTCGTTAGAAACTTGATCTTTTTTATTTAATTCGCCAACAAGTGTACTTATTATTTTATCTTTTTCTTTCGAATTATTGTTCTTTAATTCTTCATTTTCTAAAGATTTTAACAATTTTAAATGATTATTATTTTCTGAAAATTTAATTTCGTTAATATTATTTTTTCCAAAAGTCATTCCAGCTTCAAAATCTTTCATTCCATGATCTAAATGAGTACTGATCCTAAAACCGATTTTTTTCAACTTTTCTAAAATTTATCGGAGGATAACCATGAAGATTTAAACAGCTTTGCTGATATTCCAATTTTGTGTCATTGTTTGAATCCTTATTGGAATTATCTTTATTGTTTGTTTTTGATGATATACAGTTTCCCATTTTTTATTTATTATTCTTTTTATTACCTATTAAAAATAATTTTTTCACAAATTTATCGACTAGGTTGTTTGCTTAAAATTGTGTCAAAAAAAAGTAATTCCCAACCTGTTGATGAGGGGTTTTCCCCAACATTTCAAACATTCCAGATATCCCTAACAACCGAGCAAACTAAAAATAGTTTTTAAATTTACATCGAGCTGTTCAAATTGTTAGGGATATCTGGAATATTTGAAATGTTGGGGAAATTCATAAAGTTTATGAATAATTAAGTGTGAAAAAGTGAAATTTTTAATTAAAAGTTATTAAATTTTTGTAAATGCGTCAGAGTTTAATAAAGTTTTAAAAAGTGTGAAATTTTTAATTAAAAGTTATTAAATTTATGTAAATGCGTCAGAGTTTAATAAAGTTTGAAAAAGTGTGAAATTTTTAATTAAAAGTTATTAAATTTATGTAAATGCGCCAAAATTTAATAAAGTTTTAAAAAGTGTGAAATTTGTGTGAAAAAGTGTGGAAAATGTGTGGAAAATGTGTGGAAAATGTGAGAAATAATTTTTAAAATTATCATAAAAATTGTAAAAAATTATGTGAAAAAAGCGTGAAATTTATGTGAAATTTATGTGAAATTTGTGTTAAAAATTGTGGAAAAAGTGTGAAATTTGTGTGAAAAATTGTGAAAAATAAAATGCGTCAGAACCCGCATATTACATCTACTGTGGGGCAATGAGATGGGCACGAAGGTGTATTTGTTCCACCAAAGAAACGTTTGCCCCTCATATTTCTTCCTCCCCAAAACTAAAATCTTGGCTAAAAATACTGGGTCAACACTATAAAATATACACACTTTTGACACACCCACATTCTTTAATTCAATGTTGGAAGTGTTTCGTCAATTTTTCGCTTTGCGTATGATACAGCCAGCATCATCTTATACGGCGAAACAAAATAACATTAATGGAACAGGGAGAGGGGGAGGAGCGAATGATTTTCCCTCCTTCATCTTTTGCACTGTTAGTAGAAAGTCATTTGCAATGCTGTCCCAGTCATTATTTGTCAGGATTGTCTGAATTAAAGAGTTCACTGTAAACGGTCGTAAATCCTTTCTTCTTCAATGAATTTTGTTCTCCGTCATCGTGCCGGTCATTTATTCATCGGCCTAATGCAATTGCATGCGTATAACGCAAATGTGCGGACGCTAATTGATTCCATTTCTCTTTTAATTTAGCAATTACTGGTCATCCGTAGTTAATAATTGATTTAGTGAGAGTAAGACAGGAAGAGTGGTGGTGAGGAGACAGAGAAACTGGTACGTTGACCTCTACCTTTCTAGTTTTTCGGACATTTCTCACTCCCGCCACTATGTAAACATTGAGTTTAGCAAGGACATTCATTCAGGATACGGGAGAAATGTTGAAAATCTGATATATCAGGCCTCGAATGCTACGACAATAAAAGCGAACACAACATATAAACTCGATAAACCTTATGGACCTTTAAATTTTAAACGTGAAGCGAAAAGGTGACAGAAATTTGCGTTAAACATAGTGAGAAATGTGAGTGAGAAATGTGACTGAGTGCAATGCTTAAGCGGCGCATACGTATAGCGTCCATCCATTACAAACGCGGATACTCTAAGTGTGGCGGATAAAAACAGTCGTGGTTAACGAGAACGATACAGGCTTTTAACATCTACGCAGCCGTTTTTCTACGTTTTGACTGCATTATGACAAAAAATAGGTTTTGCGGTTACTGCTGAAGTGAAAATACAGCTAATGTTTTTAAATATATGTGCAAACTGTAGTATTGAACGTATAAGATCTGTATTTATAAAATAACGGAAATGGTTCGCGAGCTCTGATTGGTTAATACACGTGTTTAGATAGGAATATCTAAACTTGGAAAATTTCCTGCCTTACGTGTAATGAAATTTGTTTCTCAGGTCCAGTCTCATTATTGTATAAAAGATACATATAACAGCTTTTAAAAAACACACTGGTTTTCCTCTTTGCCACTGGGCAGAAATAACTTTGCTTTGTTGATGGGTTCGATGTTCATAAGCTTGGCTCTGATTGGCAGTTGATGATTTTCGGGAGAGTTGTTTACTTCATCATTGTGTTTTTTAAGTTAACTGTTTTTCATTTGTTGTTATTTTATAAAAGATATACCTGGTGGACTTCCTTGTTTGGATACTGTGATTCAAACACTTGGGATGTTGCTTGACTTTGGAAAAGCTAAAAACACTCGACGAGCGGCTCATGTCTTTTTACGCTTTTCTCAAGTCTCGTAACATCCCGCGTGTTTGGATCATAGTATCCAAGCTCGGGAATCCAAGTTGGTATTTCTTAAATCTCAGTCGCCATTTACCCATGGAAAACGCATTTTCAATGCAAAACAAGGAATATTACCGCACTGCTGTGATATTTTATAGGAATCATGGAAGCTGAATATTCCATAATCCTAATACCGTCAAACCTGTATTAAGTGGACACCCTCGGGAAATTGTTTAGTGTCTGTTTAATAGAGATGTCCGCGCAATGGAGATTCTCGTACCCAGACCTCCTGGATACTAATTACAGTTAGACATGGTCTGCACGTCTACGTGTCTGCATGATCACTTCCACTGATTTTTACACAAAACATCTTTACGTATTATGATCGCGCAGTTCTTTGCTTTTAAAGGACATGCAAGCGCTTCAAGTATGAATAATGAGATCAGGGGTGGATTTAGGGTTAGGCAAATAATGCAGCTTCCTAAGGTAATTTACGACCGAGAAAAAGCGATTTTGATTCCAAAAACAGCATGTTCGATTCGTCGTCGTCAAAATATATGTATCTGCTATTCCACTGTCTAGCCAAGGAGCATTTGCCTGCATTGCACAAGCGGTGAGATTAACAAACATCGAAATTTCAATCATATTTTATCGGCTCCTCCTGTGTCAGGCGATCAGGCCAGCATTGTGTTAGATTACTCACATGCCAAATATTTTGCCTAAGTTGGTGCTTGCAACTATCCTTGTGATTGACAGAATTGCTTCGGGTGCCTTTATCATTGGCGGTGATTAGTTCGCCGAATTTTTGCCTAAGTTTTACCTAAACTGTTATTTGCCTGACGGTCTCTGATTGGGTACACTTGTTAGTTGGTTCTTTTAACAGAAGTTACCATTGGTGCAGCGGCATTTACTTTGTAGTTTTTTGCAAAACTGGCCGAACTACATCAGTGATATGATTGAAACTTTGTAACATGATTGGCCTTGAGCATCGATTTTCCCTAAAATGCTGATTTGCACATCCTGCGCGACGTCGGTGTTAACAACACGAGGAATCTCGAGTTACAAGGAAAAGTCTCCAGGCTTCCGCTAACCAACTATAATAATGTTTGACAGTTTAAAAGGCCACAGCATGCCACTGCACAAGACTGCACAAAGTCACTTTGAGGCCAAATTTGTATGGAAAACCAATACGTTTTATAAATAAAGGCGCCACAACATGTTACCTTCCTTGTGAGAGACTTTGTCAAAGAACCATTAGTAATTTAGTACGTATCTCACCACATCTCTAAGGCGACATCTCGCTGACGCATGACACTTCACGGTTACTTACCTGTATGAACCGTAATTTGGATTATTCCCATTATCTTTTGATTTCTTTGTAATTTCCCCAATAAAGAAACCGAAGAAGAGGACTCAGGAAAAATTAAACATGGAGATTAAACCCGTGAAAAAAAATTTACTCACGACATTTAGTCGTGAGCCGTGACAGCACGTGTAGCGGTTGGACAAGATAACCCAACTCCTTACAGAGCTAAAGATGGTGAGTGTGCTCGATCATAATAATTTGAACACAGACAAAGACAAACTGCGACTACCTAGACAAACTTCAAAAGTCTGCAGTTAAAAGTGATCTCACATAAAAGACGAAGTAGAAATTTTTTTGTAAGTCATAAATGCACAAGTAGCAGGAACTAATAGATTCTTTTGACTTAAACAGGAGCACTTAATTCTCCGCAACTCCTTAGCTACTAAGTGCACAAATTACGTGCAGAAAATAAGGGTACAGAACTCGCCGTATCGTCAACTTTGCCTGGTTCTTCGTCCTCATCACCGCCATCATCGACACTTTTGAAATCTGACCATCAGTTTCATCAACCCAACAGTTACAACTTTGATATAATAGTTGGTGTTTTTTCATTGTTTGAATATTCTGAAAATATAAAACCCCGATCACATCTCACTACGTTGTTTCCGAGAACGTTTAAATACGAATTTTCCTCATCCGCCGAAGAAGAAGTAAATTTCATTTCTGTTTCCAAATTATTCTTCATAAATGACATGAGAGAAATTTATGAGGCAAATAAGTCGTATGCCTTTAACTAAACTTTACTCATGAATAACACCATGGAAAGTTACAAAACGAAGGCCCTTTACTCTTCGAGGCACAGGCTGTGCAAGGAAGTCGGATGCATGAACCCTTGCCTCCCTTTCCAGCTAAGACTTCTTGAAATTTTCCTCGGCAATTATAGTACTACAAAGTTATTCCGTTATTTATGGGGAACTAGTGATTTAATTTCCTCTTTTCCTCGGGAAAAAAATTTAAATGATATTTCCACGGCAGAGGGGGCATCTATTCGCTCATTTGCTTCAAGACATGGTATATTTCATAATAATACATTTATACCATTTGGTGTCAAACAGTTGTTTATGATGAATTTCCACAATATTGGCGGCCGGTATATTCATTTTTAGATCACACCGTTTAAAACTTTTGTTAGTGATATTTTCATACCGTCACCATGTATCATTTATTCTGGCAAGTATAATGCACAAATTACTTACCAAGCAATCTTACAGTGAATAAGCCAAACGTAGCAGCCGAAGACCCAAAAGATTGGCTTAACGTGGTAACCGATCAACTTTCACTCAGATATGAATATGCCAAACTGATTTATACCAGTATTTAACTTTGATGAAGTAATTATCGAAAACCGCTAAAATGTAGAGGTATATCTTTGTAAGTGATTCTTGAAGATTTGACAATAGCCATCGGGTGCTAGACCATCTCTATCTTAAATATTGTTCTGGGGTCTGGTGACTGGTTTTCGGTAAAAAGGCTGCAGACTCTCACGATAAACAAGTATGGTAAGTCAACTACTATGGAAACTAGTCTCACCTTTATCAGATCCTTCAGGTACGTTTGTATCCAACAGTCTTTCTCCTACAAAATGATAAATTAATAACTTTAAAAAATAGAAAACTTTTCTATGTACACAACTAAACTGAAACTGGTGACTGCACTGGTCCTATCATATTAGTGTCACAGTTGCTTCGCGGAAGTAGCCATGATTACCGTTGAATATAACCGACATGACCGTGGATAGTATTTGTTTTGGCAAACCCTTCAGCCAACAGTAATCTGAATTCAATTAAGACACACCGCTTCTCAATGATCTCGCCATATTATAAACAAACGTGGCATTAGACACGCCGAGACGCAGGGACACAACTAGGAATTTCGAAAGGCAGGGGTCGGACGTTAGAATCAAGGCATCGTCCAGGCGATTCTGATCATTTCAAGTGAAGTAGATCTCTGAGGCTGTAGGAAATAAAGGGAAAAAGTTATCGCTTAATAGGCACATATAAGATCTCTCACAAAGAGGGTAGGGGTCACAATCCCCAACCCTTCTCTAAATGCGCCCTTAGAGACGCTATTCTACCACATTATAAAATGTTGCTTCGCCACACCGTTTCACATTATCCTGTATTAATAGCAAAGAAAAGAATCGACAGAATACTTACAAGATTGAACGGGGTACGGTAGTCGATTCACCAAACGGAAAACATGATCTTAATTTGACATCAATGCTCAGCATAGAATACATTATCACGTATTTTTTGCTGGGCATTGATATTTATAGTAAAAAAAATGAAGGGGATAAATTGAAAGCGTATTCATTTTCAAGTGTTGTCCAAATATTTTTGGCCACAATTATGGAACGTTACGAATGAATCCGCCATCCTTAAATGAGTGTAAAAAATCCTAAAAATAAACAAAAGATTACAAAGGGATTGTCCACATGTAAGTGCCTTAAGTTTCATAATTGCCAAGGGACAGTTTAATTGACTATTTGCTTTCTTTATACATTTGGTCACGATGGTTCATTTCCATTGGTGTATCTGATGGTCGAAAAACAACATGATGAACCCCACCAAAACCTTTTGAGAGTAATGCGAGCTGTCAACAAAATGAACCTTTGATGAGACCACATCACAAATTCAAGTTATGATGAAATTGTCAGAAAACGTGGCGTTTCTAAATCGATGACACATAAGCAATGCAATTTAAGGGAAACTTCTCGGAAACAATCAGGAGAGTGGTCGTCACGAGTTGTTGAACCAGAGGAGGAAGGAAAGGATGCTAATTGGAACTTTCCAGAATGCATGTAAATTTTTCGGTAAGGAATCTAAATTCCGGAATGCGAATGTGGCTCATCGAAGGAGTATCCGTAGATTTCTGAATAAGAACATTTTAGTTTATGGCAGGTAAGGAATCAAAGGCAGCCTATGGCTAATTTGCTGATCCTGAATTCTATGACAAGGTTTTAACTATTGTTTTCAACAACGTTGTTGGTTTAGACGTTCATTATATGGGTAAATATAGGCTTTTTTTTTGGACTTGTTTAGCAAGTCAAATTCAAAGAGTTACAAAAGCTGAAAAAGCTCATTCATTTTACCCTTAACAGGAGTTGGTTTAAAAGCACGATTATGAATACTAAACGGAGAATGAGTCATAACCAACTTTGGACCGGCTTACGTGGGAGTAGTGTTACTTTAGCAGTGTAACTCGAAATAGATGCAATACCCTAGTCTATTACCTACTTACGATTCATATACATAAGTTCCAAGGTAACCAGGGGAACAAAGCTCCCCTCAAAGTTTACTAGGGTCACGTTGAAAATGTTCATCTCAAATTTTTGTCCAGGTAGTGATTTAAATGGGACGACAGCTCAAACAAATTTTAACTAATTTCTAAATACAGAGGTTAAATGCAAGTCAAAAAGATGTCGTGTCTGCATCAGCTCAAGATTTAAATGTACAAAAAAGACCACGTGTCTGTACCAGCTCAAACATCCATTAATGCCTTGTCCACACGTATTCGGATCCGTTTGAAAATGCAAATTTTTTCCTCTGTTTTCGAAAATACTTACGCCTTCATGATACCGTTTTCGAATTGTTTTTGCCCGTCCATACGAGCACGCAGACACGATTTGAAAACACTAACAGCTACTTGGGCAGCCAAGTTATCTCACCGAACACAGGCCCGTCTTGGTCTAACCCAAAATTTTTAAGGTCTTGTTTGTCTTCATCCTCTGTCAGGACGTTCAAGAATGGCCTTTGAGATCGGGGTGAACGTAACCTAACAATGTAAAGCCTCCTTGCGTAGTCAGTTTAAACATTCGGCATAGTGAGGTTGATCTCAAGATACGACAGTAGGCTCAAAAATAAAAACAGGCTAAACCGACACAAGAATGGTAGGTCGGTCCGCTATTTTAAATATCACGCAGGACACCATACCGTGACGTAAACATTTTTGAAAAGTTCTGTTTTCATCCGTCCACACGAGTACACGAAAACGGTGTTAACGGCGGCTATTCCCAATATTAAGTACAGCTCTAGGTTGGGATAGTGTACGACATAGTTGCTCTTCTCCATAGGATTAGGAACAACCTTGGATACAGCGCCACTACCAAGGTTTAAGTCTTTAATGAGCTGCTGACAGTAGGGTGGTTGCATTTCTGGTACAATCTTCATTTTCTCTGGTGCTAAAGGATATAGTCGTAACGAAGCTTATGTAATTCTGTGGAAAAGCGGAGGTCGGTTTCTAAAATACAGGCTTGTTCGTCGTCTGGAATTTCTGGGATGGCGAGTGAAGCAATTTCTTGGACGGTCAGGCAATTGAATTTCCCAGTTGGAAGAGGTTGTGACATATCTCAGGCATATAAATTATTGACGTCGAGATAAATCACGTTAGACGTTTCTTGCTTAGGACGGTAGTCTGGAACGTGCAGGTTGTTGGTTTTGCTGAAAAGGTTGCAAATCATGGATATCTCAACATGAAGATCTTCTTCAATAACCAAGTACATATCTGGATTGGTTAAGACTTCAAGTCCAACGTTTGTCATTTTTAAACAAGCTTTGCCAAGCCAGAATAGAGCTTGTGTAAAAGTGTCAGGAATTAAAGTTGTATGCTTTATGACAGACGTTTCGGGAGTTTTCAAATACATAACACAGACAACAGTGGCGTCGCCAGACCTAGAAAGGTGAGGGGGACAAAATGATGACGTCATGACTATAACTTATTAAAATTGTCAAAACTTAACATGCAGTGCCACACAAAATAACCTCAGGAGTGGTGAGCGATGAAACCAATTAAAGAAGAGAAAGGAAACAAGTTTATTTTATAAAATATCAACTTTTAAATATTTATTATGTATAAAACTGTATAATAGTGTATTCGATACCATTATAATATACGGGAATAAAGAGTTTATTACTTTATAACGGCAACTTTCTGTGGCTGGCTAATTTGAATGTATCAACAAGTGTTTTCAATTCAATCTTATCAGCGACGTCTCTTTCTATGCTGATTTGAACCAGGCTTTCTAGGCGCTCATCGGACATCGACGCTCGAAGGTAGTTGTTGATTATCTGCACTTTGCTATGTGCTCGTTCACAAGAGGCATATGTTGCTGGAAGTGTGGCGACAATCTTCACTAGCACAAATAGCTGAGGGGAAAGGTTGCTGATAAGATTTTTTCCAAAAAACTTTAAGAGGGACGGCAAGCAAAGCCATGGTTTAGGTTTTTCCAAAGTAGAATCGCATTCACTTCTCTCTTTCGTTTTGATGAACTCTTCGTATTCCTTTATTCAATCTCTAATCTCGTTCGACTTAGAAAATAAAATAAACTGATTTTCAACAACTTCACTATCAATTTCGTAAAAGTTGGCCAGCTTTTTGGTGTCGCCGGAACTTTCTTCTTTCAAATTTCTAGGGTGAAAGACGTTGGACAAAGGCAAAATGTTGCAAGCTTTCGACGAAAATCTTTTGTCAAGTTCATTCAGCATCCAGTCTAGAAAGGGAAAGAAAAACTCACGCTTAAACAGATCTCTTTTGCGGTCAACGACAGGTGTTTTTTCTCGAACTACTATAGCGTCCTGGTCCAAAAAGAAGTCATCGATGAGATTCGAAGGAGCTGTGCGCCTACGCTTAGGGCGATTTAAATCTTGGTCATCAAAGATCTTGGTCATCAAAGTCCTCCGAGACCAAATGCTTCTCCGTGCAATATAATTGCGCCTCTTTTATTAATTCGTCCATCTTCTCTTCGTTCCTAAGGGATGACAGCTCTTTAAGAGATTGCACACCGGATACCGCAGTGATCTGGGCCATGTTTTCATGCTGCAGATATTCTGAGACTGAGTGGCTAAGACCGAAACACTTCTTCAAAACCAAACAGGAGACAACAAACTTCAGCTTTTGTAGACGTACGAGCAGGCCTTCAGCGGCTGACTCCCCTTCTTCTGACAGTTTTTCCAACATTGAGATAATAGCCGGCAAAGTGTATACAACGACATCTAAATTGTCGGATCGGGCTGCCTATCTTGTGTCTGAAAGCGAGTGCAACGCCTGTTTTCCCTTTTGTTATGCCATGAACACGCAACTGCTGTTCATACACTGCGTGCCGCTTGGGGGATCCTTCAAGATAATGATATATGGCACCAATAGTATCGAAAATATCACTCACTGAAGGCACGTTGTTGACGCTCTTCTCTAACACAAGGTTTAGTCTATGTGCAAAGCAATGAAAATACACTGACTTGTCTGCACCAGCTGTAGTGAGATGCTGCTGTATCCTCTGCTTCATCATGCCCATGGAAAGCGCAGTTTTGCTTCGCCAAATGTCGGACAACGTCAAAAATTGTCTGAACAACCTGACGATTTTCTTCCCTTTCTTTTTCTTTTCTTGCCTTCGTTGTTTCAGCTATTCCAACAAGTTGAACGTCGATGGGTTGATTTACACTTATAAAATTGTGCATGCGTTCCTGAGACAAAATATGCATCCGTGTTTTGGCATGTTTTGCCAGTTTTCCACTTTCGCCAGTAGCTTTCTTCCATGAGCAAAAGCCTGTCTTCGTAAACGTTTCCTCAGAGATTCCAACTAAAAACGTTTTACCAGCAATGTGTCATTATGTTTTCTGTCAATTGAAATAATTTGTGATGCCAATTTTTCTCTAACAATTACTTCATATATTGAATGCTAAAAACTGAAAACAAAAACTGATTATCTTACCAAGTGTCCCGAAGCATCTGCAGTAAAAACAAAACACTGCATCTTTCTGCAATGAATACTCAAGCCATGAAAATATATCATACCAGCGAGCCTGGAACTTAAAGTGTCGTTTTCCTTGTGTTGATTCAGGAAACTCGATAACTGACCTTATAGGACCTAACTCTTTTACAACCAAAGTATTATTAGCTTCGTTAACGATCTCAGTGGAAGGATCCCGGACCTCCATCACATGTTAATTCTATAGTTTATTTCTTAAAAGCATGCATTCACGTTTAATTCATATCATGATTTACTGATATTCACTTTTATTCAATTATGAGCCCGCGTCAAAATTAGCGAGCTTAAAAACGATTGGCAATACTTTATGTTAAATCCATTATAAGCAGTGATTACAAGCGTGGTTATTGAGGGTTATTTTCCTCAGCGGACATTCATGTTTCATTCAGGTGATGTTACATGAACATTTAAAATCATAGCGAACCCCCCCCTCCTTTTTTTCCAACGGACTTGTGAGAATCTCAAAAGCGATATTGAGGAGAACTGGGGGAGACTTGTCCCTCCAGTCCCCTCCCTGGCGACACTACTGCCAGACAAAGGACGGCAGAGAGGTTTAAATTACGGTAATCACCGTTCTCATTATTCTGACAGTTGGGAGAATCAAAGACGCGTTCTGCGTGATCGTGGTCGGTATCAGCAATATGTTTATCACTTAATATGGTGTAATACGATTTTTGGGTAGTAGACATTTATCCTTAAACTTCTCCAAGCAATTCATAGAATCGTGTAGACAGATATCTTCTCGTAACAGCAGCGATATCCTTGTCGTCGTCGATGTGCTTTTTCAGAATGGAGAACACGTCAGCGCCGTTCTTCGAAATGTTTGACACAAGTTCATCCAATGATGCGTTCATAAATCGAAAAGAGTCAACAAAGTCCAGATTATCGATAGAGAAAGAATTGTACCTTTTGGTATTCCCCGGCATAAAGTTGATTTTCTTTTTCTTTTGTTTTTACGTATACTGCAGTCGTGACCTGTTTTGGGTCTTCTGGGTTGACGGCAAGAGCGACATCAATGGGTAGCCGGGGGTGTCGTCCAAACATCAAGTAAAACGGGGTGTAGCCGGTCGTGGCATGCTTGGACGAATTGTAAGCATGCACCATAGGAGTTAGGTACTCTGGCCAGGCTTTCTTCTTTTCTTCATCAAGTGTACCAAGCATATGGAGCAGTGTCTTATTGAACCGTTCCGTCTGTCTGTTCCTCTGCGGGTGATAAGGTGTCGTTCGGGTTTTTTGTATACCCGCAAGTTTGCACAGTTGTTTGATGACCTTTGACTCAAAGTCCCTTCCTTGGTCTGAATGGAGACGCCGGGGGAATCCATAGTTCGCCAGGATGTTGTCCCAGAGAATTCTTGCTACTACATTAGCCTTTTGACTACGAGTGGCAAACGGCCAAGCGAATTTCGTAAAACTCTCGGTAACCACCAACACGTTTTCGTATCCACCTTTTCCTTTCTCCAACTAAAGGAAGTCCATGGCCAATAGTTCTAAAGGCTCTGTCGTCTTTATTGGAACCATGGGGGCACGGGTTGGATCGGGTGCTTTACGACGTATGCATCTTTCACACTGGAATACATACCAATCGATATCTCGGGTCATGGATGGCCAGTAGAAACGTCGGCGAACTGTTTCCAAGGTTTTATCGCCGCCGAGATGACCCATGTCATCATGCAGACCTCGAAGAACGCGGTCTCGCCAGTGAAACGGAGTCACCAGCTGAGTTACATCTTGTTGATCGATGGTACCACGACGATAAAGGACACTGTTGTGGAGAACCAAACGGTCCCACTGAATAAGGAGCCGCGTAGTGTCTGGCGGCTCCTTCTTCAACTCCTTGCAGGTGGGAGGTTTGCCTCGTAATAAGTAGGGGAAATAACGACTGAGGCTTGGGTCAGCGTCTTGGTATTTCCTCCAAGCGACAGGGTCCATACACAGGGAACTTGTTTATGGTTACTGCTGGACTAAAAATACAGCCAATGTTTTTAAATGTTGGTAGAAACTGTAGTATTGGGCGTGTAAGATCTGTATTTATAAAATAACGCGACTGGTTCGCGAGCTCTGATTGATTAATACCCATGTTTGAATAAGAATATCCAAACACGGAAAATTTCCTCCCTAAAGTGTACTGAAATTTGTTGCTCCAGTCCAGTCTCATTATTTCATAAAAGATACATGTACCGGCTTTTAAAAAACACGCTGATTTTTCTTCTTTGTCACTGCGCTGTAATGGCTTTGCTTTGTTGATGGGTTCGATATTCATAAGCTTGGCTCTGATTGGCAGTTGATGATTTTCCGGAGAGTTGCTTACTTCATCATTGCGTTTTTAAGTTAACTGTTTTTCATCTGTTGCTATTTTATAAGAGATATACCTGGTGGATTCCCTTGTTTGGATACTGTGATTCAAACACTTGGGATGTTGCTTGACTTTGGAAAAGCTAAAAACACTCGCCAAGCGGCTCATGTCTTTTTAAAAAACAGCGGCGTTCTTGAGGTTATACACTATCTAAAATATTTTTAGATAGTGTATAACCTCAAGAACGCCGCTGTTTTATCGAAGCTATCTACGCTGGACCTCCCCGTCTTGACATTCCTCATGTCTATTTATGCTTTTCTCAAGTCTCGCAACATCCCGCGTGTTTGAATCATAGTATCCAAGCACGGGAATCCATTTGGTATTTCTTAAATTTCAGTCGCCATTTACGCATGTAAAACGCATTTTCAATGCAAAACAAGGAATATTACCACACTGACGTGATACTTTGTAGGAATCATGGAAGCTGAATATTCCATAATCCTAATACAGTCAAACCTGTATTAAGTGGACAACCTCGGGATATTGTTTAGTGTCTGTTTAATAGAGGTGTCCGCGCAATGGAGATTCTCGTACCCAGACCTCCTGGATACTAATTACAGTTAGACATGGTCTACACGCCTACGTGTCTACACGATCACTTCCACTGAATTTTACTCAAAACATTTTTACATATTATGATCGCGCAGTTCTTTGCTTTTAAAGTACATGCAAGCGCTTTTAGTATGAATAATGAGATCAGGGGCGGATTTAGGGTTAGGCAAATAATGCAACACTCTAAGGTAACTTACGACCGATCAAAGCGATTTTGATTCGCAAAACGGCATGTTCGATTCGTCGTCGTCAAAATATCCGTATCTGCTATTCCACTGTCTAGCCAAGGAGCATTTGCCTGCATTGCACTAGCGAGTCACTCGCGGTGAGATTAACAAACATCGAAATTTCAATCATATTTTATCGGCTCCTCCTGTCTCATGCGATCAGGAGGAGCCGATTGGTGTTAGATTACTCACATGCCAATTATTTTGCCCAAATTGGTGCTTGCAACTATCGTTGTGATTGACAGAATTGCTTCAAGTACCTTTGATATAGGTGGTGATTAGCTTGCCGAAGTTTTGCCTAAGTTTTACCTAAACTGTGATTTGCCTGACGGCCTCTGATTGGCTACATTTATTAGTTGGTTCTTTTAACAGAAGTTACCATTGGTACAGTGGCATTTACTTTGTAGTTTTTTGAACAAATTACCGAACTACATAAGTGATATGATTGAAACTTTGTAACATGATTGGCCTTGAGCATTGATTTTGCCTAAAATGCTGATTTGGATATTCTGCGCTACGTCGGTGTTAACAACACGAGGAATGTCAGGACAGAACACTGAGAATATCTCGAGGCTTCCGCTAACCAACTATAATAATGTTTGTCAATTTAAAAGGCCACAGCATGCCACTGTATATGACAGCACAAAATTATTTTGAGGCCAAATTCGTATGGAAAGCCAATACGTTTGACAAATAAAGGCGCCTCAACATGTTACCTTCCTTGTGCAAGACTTCGTCAAAGAACTATTAGTAATTTAGTACGTATCTCACAACATCTCTAAGGCGACATCGCGCTGACGCATGATACTTCACGGTTCCTTACCTGTATGAACAGTAATTTAGATTATTCCCATTATGTTTTCATTTCTTTGTAACTTCCCCAATCAAGAAGCCGGAGAAAAAGACTTAGGAAAAATTAAACATGGACATTAAACCCGTGAAAAAAATTTATCGCGACATTTAGTCGTGAGCCGCGATAGCACATGTAGCGGTTGGACAAATTAACCCAACTCCTATAGAGCGAAAGATGGTGAGTGTGCTCGATCATAATAATTTGAACACAGACAAAGACAAACTGCGACTACCTAGACAAGCTTCAAAAGTCTGTAGTTAAGTGATCGCACATAAAAGTCGAAGTAGAAAATTTTTTGTAAGTCATAAATGTACAAGTAGCAGGAATTAATTGATTCTTTTGACTTAAATAGGCGCACATAATTCTCCGCAACTCCTTAGCTACTAAGAGCACAAAATACGGGCAGAAAATAAGGGTACAGAACTCGCCGAACCGTCAACTTTGCCTGGTTTTTCGTCCTCATCACCGCCATCATCGACACTTTTGAAATCTGACCATCAGTTTCATCAACCCAACAGTCACAACTTTGATATAATAGTCGGTGTTTTTTCATTGTTTGAATATTCTGAACATATAAAACCCCGATCACATCTCACTACGTTGTTTCCGAGGACGTTTAAATACGAATTTTCCTCATCCGCCAAAGAAGAAGTAAATTTCATTTCTGCTTACAAAATTTTCTTCATAAATGACATGAAAGAAATTTATGAGGCAAATTAGTTCTATGCCTTTAACTAAACTTTACTCACAAGTAACACCATGGAAAGTTAGAAGACGAAGACCCCTTACTCTTCGAGGCACAGGCTGTGGAAGGAAGCCACATGCTGAACCCTGGCCCTCCCTTTCCACCTAAGACTTCTCGAAATTTTCCTATGCAATTATACTACTACAAAGTTATTCCGTGATTTGTGGGGAACTAGTGATTTAATTTCCTCTTTTCCTCTTGAAAAAAAATTTAAATGATATTTCCACGGCAGAGGGGACATCTAATCGCTCATTTGCTTCAAGACATGGTATATTTCATAATAATACATTTATAACATTTGGTGTCAAACCGTTGTTTAGGATGAATTTCACAATATTGGCGGCCAGTATATTCATTTTTAGATCACACCGTTTAACACTTTTGTTAGTGATATTTTCATACCACCACCATGTATCATTTATTCTGGTAAGTATAATGCACAAATTACTTACCAAGCAATCTTACAGTGAATAAGCCAAACGTAGCAGCCGAAGACCCAAAAGATTGGCTTAACGTGGTAACCGATCAACTTTCACTCAGATAAGAACATGTCAAACTGATTTATACCAGTATTTAACTTTGATGAAGTGATTACCGAAAACCGCTAAGATCTGGAGGTATATCTTTGTAAGTGATTCTTGAAAATTTGACAAGACCCATCGGCTGCTAGACCATCTCTTCACGAAATGCAACAACTTGTACGTTGGCCAGACCGAAAACTTACGGAAACGAGTAACACTTCACAAAGAACAGATACAGCATGAAGAATACAGACACGTAAAATTTAGCGAACACTTGGCAACAAGCAACAACGGATATTTTAAAATTATGCCAATATATCATTGTAATTATCCAGACCGATTTTTTGGGGAAGCAAAAAAGCAAGAGGTCATAACCATTCTGGAACCAGATCTTAATAGTTATTACACACCTCCTTATCCCGTGATAATCTCACACACAACATTTATAAATAACCTTAATTACCTAGTAACATAAGAAGACTATGTATATAGCTCATTAATAATTAACGACGCGTAACCTTAAGCAACATATGAATACCTTAGTCCCGTTATAGTTCGCGCTCCTTTAAAGTTCGCCCATGTATAGTGCACGGAAATTAAAGGAAGAATTTTCGCGCAGGTATGGCGCGCGAAAATTAAAGGGGCCGAATATGAAAATATACGAAATCTGAAAACAACGTGTACTTAGGTACCGAAAGTAATAAAAATGTGGCTTCTAACGTAAGCCAATATTTTTCAATACAACTTTAATCATCATCTACAACGATAGAATTACATTCATTAGTTATTTCTTCGTCCGCTGGCCATAGTCTTCATCCTTTTCTGTGTTATCCGAAGTAATTTTATCCGGCTCCAAGTAGCTTTGATTTAAAAACTTGACATGCGGTTGTCTGTTGTGAAACTGCGACATGTTAAATGGGTCGTTCAGTTCTACGACTACATTAGGTCGAAGCCTGACATTGTAACCAATGGCTGGAAAAAGACTAAGATACCAGAGATATAGCTGGAACATAAGTTTTAAACACAGGGTTTTTTATTGCTGTTGTTGTTGTTTTGTAGTGAACCCACAAAAAGATTATATTATACAGAAAGTCTTTGTTGTTCTTTCTGCCTTTGATATTTTTGAGAGCTTATTACTACTATTTTCATATTCTTGAGAAAAAATACACAAGTCAAAGAAGGTTGCGCGTAAATTAAAGACGCAAACTTTAAAATGGCGCGAACTGGTACGGGACTAAGGTAGCTTGACACAAAACGAGACCTCGACCAATATATATATCTATATCTATATCAATATATATATATATATATATATATATATATATATATATATTGCGCACGCTCACTAGTCTCTACTTAGAGTGCTCGGGCATGGCTTAGATGTACCACAAGCGTGGGACATTTGAGTCGCCTATATAATGTAGGCTTCTCCATCCTGCTTGTCAGCACTGCTCTGATGAGGCCCAATAGGCCGAAACGGTTCCGTCTGCAGTTTATAGATAGATAGATAGATAGATAGATAGATAGATAGATAGATAGATAGATAGATAGATAGATAGATAGATAGATAGATAGATAGATAGATAGATATAGATAAAATGTTACCAAAGGATGTTTGTTGTTACTATTAGTTTCACGCCCGTAGACGATCTTCAGACAAATGGAAAAAATTCAGTCCGATTGCTCTTATATAGAAGTTATTACGTAAGTTCCTTGGAATGTTTTGACGTCATTGTGTGTTTGCGGTATAATGAATGTTTCGAAGGCAATGTCTGTTTCGGTGGCGGCACTTTGCAAAGATTTCCGATCTTTTGTTCAGAAGGGTTTTTGGGTCCGTCTTCATGATGAACATTTTTACATCCAGGCACAAATTGCACATTCCGCTTCTATATGCTTTTGCGCGCTTTAATATCGACCATTTAATCGAGTACTCCCGGTTTTCATTCTTCAGTTTCCAGACGTAGCTTGATAAGGCCGTTTCTTTTGAATACTTAGCGTTGCGGAACGATTTCTTATGGTTATGTAAGCGGATTTTAAATGGGTTCACGGTCATGCCAATGTATTTCTTTCTCGTCCCGTCATCTGTCGTTGTTACGTCGGCTTGGTAGATAAGGTTTCCGTCGAGGCAATTACCTTGTAGAGGGCAGTTTTCGTTAGTTTGGTGGTTGCAGAAGAGTTGCTCAGAGGCAGTTGTGGTGGTGTGTGGTTGTTTTGACAATACATGTGCGTTGTGTTTGTTTATTATACTCCTCTATATGAGGCTTTGTTATAGCGGTGTAACTGCAAGCTGGGAAGAGCGGGTAAAACCCATTGGCCACAAGCAATCGAAATGAAGCCACGTCACGTCATGGCGGCATGAATTTGCTTAAATAAAGTTTCAAACTATCTTCAATTCTCAGCATGATCGAACTGTCGCTTAAAGGTAAAAGTTTGGTCCGCCGCCTCTAATAGTCGATCTATTTACGTTTGTCAGGTTTACCAAAGAATGAAAATGAACGGGCGTGATTATTTTCACTAAAGTCCTCTGAACATTACAGATAAAATCCTGTACTGTGATTCAATTCCTGCTGTATGAAAACTACACTGTCATTTGCTTCCGCATTCTAATTAGCAGTTACAAGGAGAAAGTTTGCGAAAGCTGTAGCGCCGACGCCAGTAAACAAAGTAGTTTCAATCCTACAGCCGTGAAGGAAACCTCATATTCCAAACTTAGAAAGTTTTTTTCTTCTTTCTAAAATGCTTCTAAGCCACTCTAGTAGCTCCATTAACGTTTTTCATTGTACACACTTCAAAGTTCCAGGTGTTTTAAGAGTTGCCGTTACCGGGAAACGGTGAGAATGTTCTTCCTCATGTCTTTACTGGAGCCAGGGCGGCGTCAAGAGTACTCTAGGGGTAATTCGTTCCTTTTGTTGCACAAGAAGAAATCATATTGCAAGATCACGTCGTGCTTTCGTACGCTTCCATTTCTATATACGGCGAAGCAATTACCGGAAGTGGTAATTTCCCTAATGAAGTTTATGGTTAGGGTTAGGTTTAGGGATGGGATTAGGATTAGCGTTAGGGTCAGATAACTCTAACCCCAGTGGCGCAGCGAGGTAAATTGACGCCCGGCGTTAGAGTGAAAAATACAGACCTACCGACCCTCCATAAAAGGGAAAGGAATAAAAAGAAGACTCAAAAAGCAGGCGTGCACATTGGCAGACTCAGCGGTCTGGCAATCAAACGTGGACCGAGGGCCGGGATCCTCTGGGGCCCCCAAAAATACAAGGACGGAAAAAAATTGATATTATTTTCAGCAAGCAGTCTCTCGAATGGTAGAAAAGTCGGTGACAATCACGGGTAGCTGCCAAATTACTTATATAGAAAGCTTAAAAGCATAAAAAATGCCGAATTGAATGTTCTGCAAGTATGGAGAATGATAAACGATTAAACCGAGAGACCAGAGATTTTGTCGACGTCCACCAATACGTAGCCACATTTATCAATGAAGTGAACGATAAGTTATCGGGTGAAAATATCAATCTTTCGCCAAATCGCCCTGAAATTTGTTCAAATCGACGATTCAAGTTGCATACCGCAGTAGAAAGTTCAATGATTCAGTGATCACAAAGATCTGTACGAAGAAATTATCTTGGCACAGGTAGCTTAGAAAAGATTAAAGCAATTCCTGAAGTCTTGCCCGAAATTGACAAGGTATCATTACGAGAGGATCTCGTATCCTTTGCATTAGATTACTCTGCACTCAAACATGGCCTACTGCCATTGGATCCCGACGACGATTCAAAGGAAGCTGAAGAAGAAAACTTAGATGGTAAAGTGAATGAGCATCCACCCTGAAAGTCAAACGAATTGGCAATGAAGGTCGTTTGCCTAAACTGTCTTTCGTGCGCCTTCGGATTGCTGTTCCAGTACAGACTATTCTCAACAGCATACGAAAACTTGTACTTACATTGTAGTTTACAAGTATTTGATTACACTAAGCATTAAACAATGCTCGCCCGAACGATCCTTTTCAAATCTCAAAATACTGAAAACAAGACTAGGATCCGCCTTAACGCAGGACAATCTTGAGGCACTTATGTTGATTGCTGTGGAAAAGGATATTGAGCTACAGCTTAAGAATGACAAAGAACGCATCATCGACAAGTTTGCTCTAACGTCGAAGGAACTTAGCTCTTTACTTTTACTGCAGACCACTAAAGACTACAATAAGTCACAAAGAGCGGAAAAAAGTTGTTCAAATAAATACGTTTGATTATTGGTTAATTTAGTGTCTCATGCACTCGTGTTTATTTTCACATATAGAAGAAGTGGGTATAGTCGAGCTATACACGACATTTAGGCACTTAGTATTAATTTTTTCTCAGGAGCCCAAGTTTTCCTCCTACCTGAAGACCAAAATGTTGTCAGTCCGCCTCTAGGCATGCACAAAGAATATTCTTTCGCAAATTGGTTATTCTTTCTCCACCATGTATATTAATTCAAATTACTAATCAGTACTCATGCGTAAACTCATACAAACTTTGCTCTTCGACGGCTATCAGTCTTCAAATAAATAGTCATCAGTTGGTTTTACGTTTGTCTATCAACAACACGAGAATGACTTAATATCTAGGTCAACGTTTTCAAAAAATGATGGCCAGAAATGCCGCCTCTCGAAAAAGAGCCGTTTGGGACTTCTGCCCTAAAAGCCTTAATCTTGTATGAAACTGTTTTTGGCGCATAGGCCATAATGTGAAGGTTGTGGGGTGCAAGCCTCTGGATGACCACTTTGCCTTCTGTTGCCTGTATGATGGCCTGGTGAAAAGCACAGACTGCTTATGCTGCATCAGCACTTTAATTTATCTATTACATATTACTGAGAATAGTGACCCCATATTAGAATGAAAAATACTTGATGAACAATTAAAGGTCTAAATTGAAAAATACAAAATATAAAAAATCTTTGATGCATCAGAATAAATTACAATTAATATTAATTACCTGCTTCTGCTTCACGTTGCGTAAGATATTCAGCCACCCTGGTGTGTCGATGATGTATTGCAACTTTAAGTGGAGTATAACCATCGTTATTTGTTGATGTGAAGTCACTGCCTTTGCTTATGAGTAATTTTACGATATCTAGACGACCAAATTTGGAGGCATAGTGAATAGGCAAGCAACCATCTTTGTTTCTTGAGCTAACTTCTGCACCACGGTGGATTAGATGATCAACCAATGGCGTATGTCCATTCAATGATGCAAGATGAAGTGGAGTATCACCAAAGTTATCTGTTGATGTGAAGTCACTGCCTTTGTCGATGAGCAATTTTACGATATCTAGATGACCACCATCGCAGGCATAGTGAATAGGCAAGTTACCATTCTCGTTTCTTGAGTTAACTTCAGCACCACAGTGGATCAGATAGTCAGCAACTGAGGTATTTCCATTTAAACAAGCATACTCTAAAGCAGTTCCCTCCCAGAATCCTACACGCTCTTCAATGTCTGCACCATTCTCCACTGCAGATTTAACGCCATCCAAGTCTCCTTTCAAGACTGCATCCCAAACAGACATTTTCCTATTCAAAACATACGCATTCACATATTAGAAAAATGGATGGTACGTCTCTGCTCCCCCGCTCCCCCCGTTTAGCACCTGGTGGGGGTCTTTAGCCCCTACAGCATAGAATCTCAGTCGCCAACTCAAAAGTATCCGGATTTTGAACAATAGCCCAACAATTATTATAACTATACACTATTTTATGGTATGACAATAAAAGGTAGTTAATTATTCACCAATATGAACGTGTATATAGTATGTTAGTATAATTACACTGGTAATTATCGAAAATACCTCAGAGTGATTGGCCACCAAATTAAGTTATAAATCTCAATATTAACCTATAGGTGATTAGAACCATAGAGATCGTAAGTTAAACTAGAGTAGGCATTGTCCTGAAAATTTGAATGAAACTTGAACGCTGCCATTTTTGAGCAAATTTCTGGTAAAAAGGGGGCCAATCTTCTATGCCCCAAATCTTTTCTTGCAAATCGAGGTCCTCGACTCAACATGACGAAGGCAGAATCGAATGGGAAATACTTTGTGTTTTTGGTGAAAATTGTCGTTTTTCATGAGATTTTTTATAGTGAAACCTCGCATTGAGCGAACTACAAGTGGATTTTACCTGGAAGAACTATCCAAGTCTTATGAAGAACATTAGTGCTTTACTTTAAGAATCACCAAATACGAAGACGATTTTAAACTGGAGATTAAACTTTCAGGAGATTAAACCTTCATGAAATACAGACAAAATTAATAGAAACTAAAAACAATTGAAATGGATCTTGCCTAGACGTGATGAAATCATTAACTCTCTCCCATATTTGGAGTTGTTTACCACAAAAGAAAAAACCCTGAATGCTGATAAATTATTCAACTAACTGGCTTCCCTGTCCATGGAATTTTTTCTCATGAGCTAAATTCAAGCTGTTAGTTTTTCTGGTCGTTAGGAGGAACTCAAAACTACAAAATAAATGTCGTAAATCTATTTAATTGACAAAAAAATTATAACAGCCTTCACGAAGGACAGGTGCAATAATTTAATGCAAGAACAACAGAGTGATTCTTCCATGCCATTGCAGACACTTCTTTGGAAACAGTTTATATTATGATAAGGTTCGTATGACGCTTCTAAAAGCAGAAGAAGTGGGTGACTTGAAAAATAAAAGAATTCCAAATAAGGAGTTTCAACATGAGGAAATTTACTAACATTTTGGATGGTGTTGTCGCGAAACGGTTTTAAAGAATTATGGTACTGTCTTTGTTGCTCCTGAAGAAGTTTAAGATGGCGAAAATTAATAACGAACAACTGGTGCGTAACATTACGGATAACGTTAACTGGCTCTGACTTTTTCGTGCAAGAAAGTAGACAAGAGATCTAATTAAAATAACAGATCTAATTAAAAAAACAGATCTCGGGTTAGCCTCTGGATTGTCGGCGGTTGAAGTGTTGCAGACTTGGTCACTTACATGAAACTCAAATCGATAAAATGCAACGGTTTGCAATATGTGTATCGAAACAAATGATTGTTTTCCGACTAACAGAGTGGATTTTGTACAGCCTTTTTCTACTTTGTTTTTATCCCGTACTCTCTCTGTTTCACAAACTAAGGTGATTTTAAATGAAACGATTTTTTGCAGAATATGTTGCCGCTGAAAAATTTTGTTAAATATTGTTCATAAGTGGTATGTCTTCAGTGCAATTTAACCCTTTTGTCTAATTTTTGTTTTCATTTTAGGTTCATTTACGTTCTTTTGTTCGTACCACTGTTTAATTAGTATTCTTCACTAAAATTAACTGAGCGAAGCTTGTTGGAAGTTGTTACTTGAAAATTTCTCTTCTTTGTGCCATTTCTATCCATTCATTTGTTTAGAAGTTGGAACTATATGCTTAGAAATAGCTCTCTTTATCAAAAGACAAACTGTCGCAGACAAACTGCAGCGAGTCATAAGCGTATATTTTGCTGCATAGATTGTCATAAGTTTATTACATACTCCAGGATAACAATTGCATCGTGCATAATAGTAGTTGTTAAGGTTAAACCCAAAATCATAAACGGGATACATTTGGAGAATCGTTCACGCTACCTATAACTAGAAGGGAATTAGCATTAAGTACCTTACCTAAGTATTGATAAAGTTTGATGCAATAAACAATGTTCCTGTAAGTCCATGTCTGCTACCACCAACCCCTTCCACAACATGTAAACTTCCACCTCATTGAACTTATCTTACTGAGTTCCATAATTTTTTTGCTAAGAAACAAGTTAAGCTTTATGCCCTTATTATAGAGCAATAAATCATTACAGCAATTTTATAGGAATCATTGGTGCACTTACTTTTTCCCTTGCTGGCTCTTTCTTCCCTGCATGTTTGTTTCAGTTGTTGGTTTTACTATGATGAGTAAATATAAAAATGCATGAAAAGTACATTTAGTCGAAATAGAAGATATATAGTATACTATAATATAGAAAATATTCAAAATATTTGTTGTTCCCATTTGTCTAAGTTTGCATCATTATGTTTAGGCAACGTTGTAGTTGGCGCCAGGTGTTGCAGATGGCCAGCCAATAAATTATGGTAAAAAATTAAATTAAATAAAATATAGTAAAGTACAGAAAGGAAAAGAAAAGTAAAGTACAGAAAAAGCAATTAGTAAAATAAAACCAAAAAAATAAATAAAGCCTGTTGAAGTGTACCCCAAGAGTTTAATTTACGTTAAACAAGCAAGAGGCAAAGCAATCAAATACTAACAAAGTGTATGGAAATCTTTGCCCAAAGGGAATTCTGAAGTAGTTACTAAAACCTAAAATCTCTTCGCCATCTCTGATTCAAATCTGCTAGATCTCTAACTGACTTTCCTTGTGAAATGTACGGTGCAATGAAATGGGCGGTGTTGCGAAAATTTAAGTTGAATATTCTCAGCACAGTTATATGTAAACTTTTGACTCCGACTGCATATAAATATATGACTTTAACTTAGGTTACATCGGTTACTCGGAAGCAAGCTTTTGTCAGATGCTTCGAACAGCAAGCCTGCCCGTGGAAACGTAGGTTCTATTTTGACAAATTGATTAGTTCACTGTAATTGGGCTATGGTATAAAATTACGAATGATCTTGATTGCTTTCAAAACAAAACCAGTAGCTCTAGTGGTGTAACTACAAGGTGGGAAAGGTGGGAGGGTTGGGTAAGGCCTACGCACCCCCGAGGAAAAGGAATTCATTAGAAGCTTCGAGAATTCTGTAATGTCATTATTATTTTAATATCATGACGGCATGAATTTGCTCGAATCAGTCTCAAACTATTTTCAATTTCACACATGATCGAACAGTTACATTAAGGCAAATTTTGATTCATAGCCTCTTTGATAATCCACCTATTTATGTATGACAGATATACGAAAGAACTCTAATTAATAAGCGAGACTTTTCATTGAAGTCCCCTGAATATTACAGATAAAATCCTGTACTGTGATTCAATTCGTTCTATGTTAAAGCTACACAGTCATTTGCTTCCGTATTGTAATGAATAGTACCGGGAGAAAGTTTACAAAAGCTGCGGGGCCGACACCAGTAAACAAAGCAGTTCCAGTCCTACAGGCGTGAAGCAGACCTAATATTCTAAATCTAGACATATTTTTTCTTCCTTCTAAAATGCTTCCAAGCTATTGTAGTCGGTCGATTAATATTTTTCGTTGAACATACTTGACACTTTCCGGTGTTTTAAGAGCTGCCGTTACCGCGAAACGGTAAAAATGTTCTTCCTCACGTCTTTACTGGAGGCAGGGCGGCGTCAAGAATTCTCTAGGGATTATTCACTTCCTTTATTGCACAAGAGAAATCATACTGGAAGGTCACGTGGTACTTTCATAAACTCCCGCCTCTATAAGTCGAGATGCAATTACCAGAGAAGGTAATTTTTTCAAATGAAGTCTAGGATTAGGGTTAGGTTTAGGATTGGGATTAGGGTCAGGTAACCCTAACCCCAGTTAAGTAACGAGGAAAATTGCCGCCCCGGGCGGGAGTGGAAAATACCGCCCCCCATAACAAAGAAAAGAAAGAAGAAAAGAAAGCTGAAAAAGCAGGCATGTACAGGGGCGGACTAAACGGTAGGGCAGTCGGACATGGACCGAGGGTCCGGATACTCTGGTGGTCCAAAAACACCGAGAGGAAAAAAAAAATTTTTTCAGCAAGGAGTCTCACGAATGGTAGAAAAGTCACTGAAAATCACAGGCAGCCGCCGATTCATCGGGTATAGAAAGCGTAAAATCATACAAATTGCCAGATTACAGCTCTTCAAGCATGGAGAATGATAAACGATTCAACCGACACACTCAGCCTGATCACCAAGATCGGAGAAAATAGCAATCTTTCACCAAAGCTTCCAGAAATTCGTTTAAATCGACGCCCACCGCAGTAGATATTTAACGAGACATTTTGAGATTTCCTGTCATAACGTCATTCTAGACAAAGTGATACAAAACATCAACAGGCTATTCGCAAATCGAATATTCTTTCTCCACCATGTGCGTTAATTCAAATTACTAACCAGTACTCATGCGTAAACTTATCCAAACTTTGCTCTTCAACGGCTATCAAGTTTCAAATAAATAGTCATCAGTTAGTTTTACGTTTGTCTATCAACAACACGAGAATGACTTAGTATCTAGGTCAACGTTATCAGGACACTGATGGCCGAAAATGCCGCCCCTTGAAAAAGAGCCGCTCGGGAATTCTGCACCGATCCACCCTCCATCCTCATTACGCCACTGCCCAACCTAAACTTATATTTAAACTTAATTTGATTGGGATTAGGGTTACGGTTAGGATTGGAGTTAGTGTTAGGGTTATAGTTAGAGTAAGGTTTGGGGTTAGGGTCAAGGTTAACCCTAAACTTAATTTGATGATTATCATCATTTTAGTTAGATGTGCAGTTCAAGCAAAAATAAACATCTCCAGAATAAACTTTAAATTGACGTTAACCATCAAAATTATAAGCACGTGTAATAGATGATTATTGTCAAAATAAGGGTGAGAACAATCTGTACGAGTCCAACAAAATTTCTGTGCGTTTTCGTTTTTCCCATGAATCTTGAATCGGGGGACTGTCTAAAATATTTGGCGTCTTGTGTGCGGCAACATTCAGTTTTAGGCCTTACAGTCAGAGAAAATACCCACAACTATGCATCCTGGCAATGAACCACTTTCAGTGCCAGCATCAAGTTTTCCGTTAAAAAGGTTTTATTCTCACAGAGGTCTTATCTGATGGGACAGTGTTCTCATCGTACAAGGCTCGTAGCAGAAATGTTCGCCTCACTCGTGTTTGAACGTGAAATCAATAATTTTGCTGTGATTTATGATAGTAAGATTGAAATGTCAGAGATATCTCGTCAAATGTCCTCATTACAGCCTATATCTATGCGACATATGGTCTACGTGGTTGTTTCTTTACAGGAGCATGAAGTGTATTCGTTAATAAGTCGGACTTGTATCCTGAATTTGACTCGGAGTCCAATTGACTGGATTCGGACACGGATTTGGACTCGGATTTCGTGAAAAGCAGGCCCGCAGAGAGAGGGGGCAAGGGGGCAGATTGCCCCACGGGCTCGTACTCTGAGAGGCCTCAGATTGTAAGGGCCTTATTCTTAAGAATTTCTCAAAATGCCTTAAAGGCCTTAATCCCGAATGAAATTCTTTTTGGCGCATAGGTCATAATGTGAAGGTTGGGTGGGGGAGGGGGGCTGGATGACCACTTTTCCCCGGGCCTCCTGTTGCCTGTATGCAGGCCTTGTTAAAAGCACAGACTACTTATCTTGCATCAGCACTTTAATTTATTCATTTTATATTACTGAGAATAGCAAGCCCATATTAGGACTTGATTACGTTAGATGAGCTGTCCAGTTTACCGGGTCAGCTCACTAAACGTGCTAGCCCGCCAAACAATGATAAATTCACTAAAGAAAATAATTTGATTACATGGCAGTGAGCCAGCCCGTTTACCGGACCGGGTTGGTTCACGCCAACCGGGCCAGTTTAGTAAACTAGCTAGCTCACCTCATGTGATAATAATAATCCTGGTCACCTGGCTAGTTTAATGCCAGGGAGCATGCCCACATAGTAAATTCAAACAACAATCCAGCTCGGCAAGCGGGCCAGCTTACTTCATGTAATATTAAAACACAATTTCTTCCGGAAACAGAGCTTGCCCGCTAGCCAAGCCAGCTCGTCTTCATGTAATCGAGGCTTTAGAATGCAAAATACTTGATAAACAATTAAAGGTCAAAATTGAAAAATATAAAATATAAACAATCTTTGATCCATCAGATTAGTGTATATATGCGGGTTCTGGCGCATTTTATTTTTTCACATAAATTTCACACTTTTTTCACATAAATTTTTAATAATTTGAACAATTTTTTATGATCATTTTAAAAATTATTTCTAACCTTTTTTATATAAATTTCACACTTTTTAAAACTTTATTAAATTCTGACGCATTTATATAAATTTAATAACTTTTTCACACAAATTTCACACTTTTTAAAACTTTATTAAATTCTGACGCATTTACATAAATTTAATAACTTTTCACACAAATTTCACACTTTTTAATTAAAAGTTATTAAATTCTGACGCATTTACATAAATTTAATAACTTTTTACATAAAATTGATTAAATATTAACCAAAATAATATTTAAAACCAAAATAATATCCAGTTGGTTAGAGAAGCTGAAGACAACCAGAAGATAAACCCGTCTGCCTGAGTCGTTTCAGCTGATATCAAGCCTCATCAGAACGCCTAGCTTATGAAAGCGGAAATTTACGACTCCCAAAGGAGAAGGAGAAGTGATATAAGTAATATGAAACTCAGAAAACCAACAGTCCATCATTGTTGTGCAACACGGTTGTGTTGAATAACAAAAAAAAATCTTCTTAAGACAGCGACTTGATTACTCCTCTTCTCAATGTTCACTCAAACAATCAGCAAGCATTCGTCCTCGCATTCTTTCAAGTTCTTCTGCGTTTCTATTAAGCTTGTGTTCTAGTAACGTCGTTTTCGAAACCCAATATGACAAAGATTCCTTCACCTTGTTCCATTGTTTCAACATCTTTTCTCGTTCAGATTTCGTGTGGATCCACGTTCTCCTAAGTTCTTCTTTAGGTATTGAATCTTTGTTTATGATGTTTTGAAGAATCTCCGCTACTGTTTCCACTGGTTTTTGACGTGGTATGGATAGTCCAGAGCCTTCTAGTTGCCTAGCTGCTTGGGTTGAGATTAGATCTGTTTCATCGAATTGCATAGCCTCACCATGATCGTGTTCCATATTATTAATTTCAGTTCTGACTTAATTTCACAAGCACATAAACTATTATACCAATGTGATGCAGGAAGTGACATCATAATTTTCTTTACAGTTTTTGGGTCTGCAAATGACGACCGTTGACCATTTGATTGCAGGAAAAAGGGGGATTACCCAACTTAACAATCGGAAGTGGCGTCAACATTCCAAACATTCCAAATATCCCTAGTGATTTGAATAGCTCAATGTCAACATAAAAACTATTTTTAGTTTGACTGGTTGTTAGGGATATCTGGAATGTTTGAAATGTTGGGGAATCCCCTCACACAGAAAAGATAATAAATAATTAAAAGAATTAATATTCAAATGTAGTAGCCACCTGTAAACCACCTGCGAAACAAAGTCAGAAGTGAAAGTAGCATATGGAACATGATCACTAGAGTGCCAAGAAATTATCTATATTAAAGGACGTGATATCACAGAATGGATCCAGTACCCTGTAGCTAAGTTGTAGAACTTTAGCAGACAAAAGGATGTCCCACAGATAAACATCTGTGGGACATCCTTTGTCCCACTGTACAAAACATGGTTTTGTACAGTGAGCAAAGCGAACGCTTCTTTGCTGCTAAAGTGTCCATAAGCAAGTGTGTTAATTTTATCTTCAAGTATTATTATTTTATCATCATCTGCTGACAATGCAATTTTAGTTATTCTCTCTGTATAAATATCATGTTTTTTATGTCTGATTATATTCACATCTTTTTCTACAATTTTCTCATCAAATAGACAATTTTTATAATCTTCATGTGTTATATTATTTTTAATAACATTTTTCTTAACGCCTTTACACTTCTTTTCCTCCTCCCCCGAACATGTTAAATTTGAATATAATTTTGCTCTTAATCCTACAAATTCCTTTATTTGCTTTCCTCCACATTCATCTTTAAACATTCCTATTACTTTTTTATTCTTTCCTGTTGGCATCCCTGACGGATGTTCTTTCAGATAATTACTTGTCAAAAAAGTTGTCCACATCTGGAGAAATGTCTTTATAAAAATCTTCAGTTTCAATTTCATATTCTAAACTATCTGTATTAGTGAATAATAATTGTGCTTTTTCTCCATATTTTTTCTTAATATAATTGTAATGAAAATCAAGCATCAACGTCTTACTCAAATCTAAAACACTCATTCCAGTATATATAGGTTTATTAAATATTATCTTAGTTTTCTTCATATACACCGCAATTAAATTTTCTGAAAATATTGTACATTTATCATAGTTTGTTTTTGCAAATAATTTTAATGCTTTTTTCTCACAATTAGTTAATTGTATATCAACTCTGTTTCTAATATTTTCCATAGTTTTTCCAAATACAGAATTGTTCATTAATATGAAAAAGTTTTTCTCAAACTCATTCTTTGCGTTTGTTCTCAGATTTGTATTCAACATTATATAATCTTTCATCCATTCTTTTTCATTAAACTTTATACATACCAAGTTCAATGTACAATTTTAAAATTTCATGATGCGCCACATATTTGTCTTTATTGTTAAGATTTGGAACAAGTTTTTCCACACCACCAATTTTCTATCTTTCAGGGGCCAATGGATAATCATTATGCCAATCATGCAACTCGTGTGGATATTCCAAATCAACTTCCAACACACACAGAACTTCTTCCCAATTATTCAATTCATCTACATTCATCCATTTGAAATCACTTACAGGAAGTTTTTTACTCATTGCCCAACCATATAAATTATTTGCATCTAAATAAGGAATGTATACATTCCTTTCATTTTTATTAAAATCCTTTCCCATTTATGGATTATTGGCCTTTGCATATCTCTTACTAATCATAGACACGCCTCCTCTGATACCCTTCTCAAGCATTAAAACCATATCAGGGTCTTTTAAAAGATCCAACTTTACTTTTGTCATTTTCAACAATGCAATCCCAAGAAAGTCCTCAAGATGTGTAATACCATGCGGGGTCAAGTCCATAATTTTCCATGCAAATCCTTCTAAAATTTTCAAAAACATCTGCGAGGATTAATACATCCGTAATCATATACAAATCGTGATAATTTCTCATTGTCTCCATTTCAAATTCGTTCCAAACATTTTTTGCATGTTCATATTCTTCATCCGTTATACATCTATCATTAAATTTTGAATGGAATTCCTGCTTCTCTGGTAATTTCCTTTCATCTAATTTTTCCAAACAGTCCATATATTCATATGGAAAAACACCTTTTTTTAACATCAACTCTCTTTATCTCCGACTAACAACTTTATTGACATTATGACATTGGTCCCTTTCCAAATTATTTCCCAGACTTTCCAAAGACGCGCTCATGAATTTAAAACTATCTATAAATCTTATCTCCCTCATAATACTAATCCTTCTATCTTTTTTGTCTCTAAAATTATCAACTTCAATGTTTTTACTAAATGAAATATATTTTTCTTCCGTCTTTGGAATACAATTAATATCACCTTCAGAAACTCCAAGATTCCTTATAAACAAATGACTATCATATCCCTCTAAATTGTGAAAAAATACTGGTATAAAATTTGTTTTTTTCATTTTTAAATTACACCTACTATGTGCAGCTCCTCTATATTTTCCAGTGAAATGATCGTGATCTCTACATTTTTTAAAATATTCAGAATAACCATTAAATTTCCTTCCACAAGCATAGCATTCTTTTGCATTTTCAAAATCTTTTTCATCCTCTTCTGTAAATATCATCTCCGCTTCCACATTAAATTTGTCATAAATTTCTTTGACAACCTTTTCCACCTCCTCTACAAATCGTTTACTAATATCTTCATCTTCTGAATGTTTTGTATATCTTACAGATTTTTCATATTTGTCATCATCAAAACTTTTCACCATAAAACAAAATCCTGATGGTTTATGTTTTTGATATTGCACCGTTTTTCCGCTCGCAACACCATCAATCGGTTTCAAAAAACATTCAAAATCGGCATATACCACAAATGGAACTTTGTGCATCCTTTGATAATTTTCAAGTTTAATATAATCTTTAATTTTTTCTCCATCTGGAAATATGGTTTTTACGCATTCCTTTGTTGAACAATATTCTAAATGATTTTCAAGAGATTTTTCGGTATTAAATCCATTCAAACAAAAAGTACAAAAATGTCTTTTTCCTTTATGATTATTAACCTGCGATGCCAGCAACCTACTCGTATTTTTAACCACACAATAATGTTTCTTTTTCCTCCCATCAGATATCAATAAAAGTTGCATTTCTTTAGAATATTTTTCTTTTGGCATTCTAAGAATTATTATTTCATCCCTCTTTTTTCCTGTTGCTTTATCTCTGTAATTTGTCCTTTCAGCTCCAAATAATATTACTCCAATTTTATTATTTCTTTCAAATTTATCAATATCATGAAATGTTGAAGGAAAATGTACTCCCTCCCAGTTACATCCTTCAGTTTGTTTTCTCAAAAGTTTATCAATTCTCTCATTATCTCTTTCTTTCATATGTAATGCCCTTGTAACACTCCATTTAAAACACTCTTCATCATTATTTTTAATGTTTATGATTGCCTTCTTATTTTTCAAATGTTCTGATAATGGAACATATGATGATCCACCAATAATTCTATATTTACTAATGAATAATTCCAGTTTTATAATTTTCTTAAATCTCCATCCACTTCCTCTTCTCTGAAATGTTCCAAACGATTCAATAATTTTATTTCCCATACTTTCATATGTTTCTTCCAAGTTTGTTCCCTCCAATATTATCTCCTGCTTGCTACTAAAATGTGCTTCCACTTCCTCTTTTATATCGGTGTGAGGAATATATCTTACCATTAAACAAAGAAGAGACATTCTTACTTTTATTCCCTGCCGGTTTTCGTTTCTTACTTGAATAATCCTTTCAATAATTGTCCCTCCCACATCATTTAAGAAAGTGATGGGATCATAACCATCAAGCTCTTCAGGGTCATTAATTTCATATTTCCTTATAGCACTCTTAAATGCTCTTTTTGAAAGAACCAGAGTAAATCTACGTTTAGACATGTCCGATTCACGGTTCTCTTTCTTTTTACGCTTCGAGTCCGTTTCACGGAATAAATCAAAAACTGATTTCTTCAGTTCTCCATACCACCCCTCTTTCAATTTCTTTGGTCTTCCTGGTATTTTTTTAAATTTATCAAATAATTTACTGATTTCCTTTTTCAAGTTATATGCCTTTGTAAATTTTGGTGGCGTTTTCTCCTTTATGTATTTTGTTGGTAATAATAAAGGAGCGTTAATATTTGGGACATCTGTGTCCAGTATCGCTTGCAGTCCATAGGTGTTTTGATTTTGATTTGAAATCTCACTCTTTTATTATATATATTTTTTTTCTTAAATGAAAAATTATAAATCTCAATTTTATTTCTTAAAATAAAAAATCATATTTTATAATAAATATGATTTTTAAACTGGTGTTGTATATTAAATATATTTAACGTAAAATAATCTTTCACAACTACAAACTCTATGTTTACATTTTTTTAATAATCCATGAAATTTTTCTATAGAATTTGTTATACTTTTAAGAAATATATTAATTTCTTTATACGCTTTATAAATACTTGGATAGATTTTTCTTCACCATTCATTAAATTAACCACTAATAACTTTTTTGATTCTCTTAATTCACCTTTTATAAACTTTTTCATTGTTTATTTATATATATTTTTATTTCTTAAATTAAAATTAAGAAGTCAATTTTAATTTCTTATAAAAATTTATAAATTATATACCCACCACTTAATCCTATCACAGTTATAGCAACCATTTGATATTCTTTCATCTCCTCAGAAGGTTTATAATAATCAGATAATTTAGGTTCCTCTGCAGATGATATGTTGTATTCTTTTTCTAAACTTTTCACACGATTATTCATTTCTGCGAGAGTTTTTAATGCTGTGTTTGTTCGATTTATATCTGCATTTGCATCAGATAATTGTTGTCTTAATCTTTCAATTTCTTCTTTTCTTTTCACTTGCTCTTCATACTATTTTTCTTTATCTCTTGCTAATTTTCCCATTGCTTCATTATGTCTTTTTATCTCTTTTTCAAATCCAGTATGATTTAATTTTGAAAATAAAAATCCAGCACTTGCAAAAGCAAGTGCATTAAATATTCCTCCAACTACTGTTTCCATTTATTTTTCTTTAACTTTTTTATTTTTGCTCACTTCGTTATCTTTCTAAGATTTGAAAGGATCCGTAGGAAACCACTTTTTGTCTTGTGCATATTTAATTCCAAGTGTTGATAATCCTACAGCTGCTGTAAGTTTTAAAGTAGGCACTAAACTAGCCGGAGTTGACAAACCATCACTAAATACTCTTCTTGTTATCATTCCAATTCCCACAGCACCCAATGTAATTAGTGTAGAATCGTATAATTCATTCATAGCTTCTTTTCTATTCATTTCAGTCATTTATTTATATACATAAAAAAATCTTTTATAAATTTTTAATAGAACACCTTGGTGGCTCACCCTGCAATTGCACACGTTTATTAATTTTGTTCTTATTCTTTCTTACTATTTCTTTTTCTCCTCTTTGTTCACTTAGCTCAAGCATGCCCGGCTTCACCATTTGCTCACTTTGTTCGCTTTCCCTTTTGTCTTTTTTATATGCAAAGTATAATCTACCAAGTGCAGCAACAAGCGTCACACCTCCAATCAAATGCCGCAAAGCGGAAGGTCTAAAATCTGTGTAATTATTTATTTCTTCATTTTCTGCTCTAGCATTTTCTACTTCGCTTTGCTGTCTTGCCTTTCTTTCTTTTGCTTCTCTTGAAATTTTTGCTAATCTTTTTCCCAATTCTACTTTTCTTGGATCTTTTACTTTAGCAGTTTTTTCAACAGCTGTTACTTTATCAACCTTTGATTGTTTATCAGCCAAAGGCTGTTTATCAGAAGTGTTCACTTCGTCCGGCTTCACCATTTGTTTACTTTGGTCACTCTGTTCACTCATTTATTTATCTTTTTATAATTTAATTTAAAATTTATTGTAGGTGTGTTTAAAATTTATTGTAAGTGTATTTAAAATTTATTACAAGTCTATTTAAAATTTATGAAAGCTAAAAGCTTTCTTCAAAGTTATTACAAGTCTATTTAAAATTAACTTACAATCTACTTCAAACAAATTTTAAACAAATTCAAGTAAAATTTATAAATCATTCATAATAGATTCATCAAAATCTATGTTAAATTTTTGACACAATGCAACATGATTTATTAAAATTTCTTTTTCTGTCATTTTTTTATGTAATTCTATAGCAATAAATGCAATTTTTCCTTTGAAAAAATCTGTCAATCTATTATTTGCTATAGTTTTATTACTCCCTCCAAAAACCAACGAAGTCAAACCGCTTGTAACTTGCGCATCTGTAAATCTTTTAATTAATTTTACGTTACAAAAAATTCTTGAATCATCATGTGTAAAGGGATACGACGTAGTCGTCTGTGTTACCGTATCATAATGAACAGAAATGCATTTCATCTTGTTATATTCTGTAGGGTCTGATTTCAGTGAAAACACATTTGGATTTATTTCCAAATAATCGTTTCCTACCCCATAAACAATTAATCTTTTTGAAGAAGCATTGTCAAGATTTTGGAATCCTATCATTCTGTAAATTCCATTACCACTACCTTTATTTCCAAAAATTGCGGTAAAATCATTTGTTCTTTTAATATTTTGTCTTTCCATTTCATAAACTACAAAAATATGAACGCGGTCTTTTAAATTTGAAGAAGCACCCGGGGTGTATATATTAACAGGAACTTCAAAAAAATTACTTTCATCCTTAAAATACATTTTGTTTGTACTTTCATAAATTGGCCTATTGAAATTCCCTTGCAGCATCAAATTTACATCTAAATTTTCTGTTTCTGCTTGATTATAAACTGCTCTGAATCTTTTATCGATATTTCTATAAATAATATATGAAATATCGTCTTTTATTTCATAAACTGCAGTATAAAATTTGAAAAATTGAAACCAAAATATATTAAATTTTACATCTACCTATTTTCTTGTTATAATATGCATTTCATGTGTTGGCTGGTGATATTTAGAAATTATTTTATGATTTCCCATATTAATGTCTCCCGCCATTGTTCCTCCTGCCAAAGACAATTGTTTATTATTTTGGTCATCTACATATTTCTTTCGAGCAAAATGTTTATCATCTATAGGATCAATTGTTGAAATTATTTTATTTGTGTTTATAGTTAAATCACCTGACATTGTCCCTCCAGAAATGATAACTTTTTATCAAATTAATTTAAAATAAAATTCTTATTAGAAGAATTATTAAAATTTACATCATTTAAAATTATACTCATTTATTTTAATTAAAAAGTTATTTTATCATGTTCAACATTATACCAATTACAAAGAACATAATGGTGCATTTTTATATCCAAATCACTCATTTTTATAAATTTATAAACACAGAAAAAAGCAATACTTCCATCCAAAGGCGTATCTAATGTTTTTCGTACGTCACCAATCCCTATTTGTGTATCCCCTGTTGTTGTCTTTGCTCTAAAAGAAGCTAATTTTTTACCATTACAAAAAAGTTTTGAATAATTGTTTGATAAAGGTGTTGTATAATTATCCCAATGAACACTTAAACATTTCCATGTGTTTAATACTCCAGCATTAGCTTTTGTTTGAAAATTAGCAATTGGATCTTTATGATTCTCTCTATTACTTCCTATAACACAAAAATCATTTTCTTCCAAAGAAACAATTAAACTTCCCAATGCTGCAAAAGAAATAAATTTATCATATCCTCCATTATCATTTCCAAATAAACCACTTTTTAACCAAGAAGCCCTGTTGTATGAATTTAATTTATAAACAATAAAAATATTAAATATATCTTTTTGACCTGTAACAGGATTTAAATTAATATCACTAACTAATCTTTTAGTTCCATCAAATTTTAAAAAATATCTATTATTAATTTTTTCACTTTCAGAACATAAAATAGCTTGTGAGTTTGCATCATTTTGAATTGCATTTTTATTATAAATTCCACCATCAAAAATTTTTGAAACTTTTAAAGAATTTCTTTCAAAAAGTAAATCATAAGATGAAGGATATTTAAATTTATACAATGAATTTACTTTTGAAAAAAAATTATCTTTAATAATACTAAAAGTCATCTCTTTTCTATAATTTGATATTGATAAAAAGTTATCATCAATATATTTTTTCCGGGAAAGGTCTTTATGACCTTTAGGGTCTGTAGTTGTGGTAATTCTGTTATTTCCCATTACAGTATTTCCAGACATTGTTCCTCCTGTTACTGATAATTTTCTAGAATCTTGATCATCCACATATTTTTTCCTACAAAGGTCTTTATCAGTCACAGGATTCGCAGTTGTGGAAATTTTATTATCGCCCATGATATTTCCCGTCATTGTACCTCCTGATTTTGACAGAAAATTTCCTGCTGAAGTTCCTCCTCTACAGCTTGCAACTTTGTCATCTACATATTTTTTTCTTGCCAAATGCGCATTTGCCGTAGGATCAACTGATGTTATGATATGGTGTGATCCCATGTTAATATTTCCAGTCATTGTACCTCCTGTTGTTGGTAGACCTCCTGTTGTATTACTAACTTTTTCATATCCAGTGAATAAACTCATTTATTTAATAATAATTTCCAATAAAATATTTCCAATTGAAGATAAACTACTTCCTTCTACTTTGAATTTTAATTCATTATAAATTCCATTTGATAATTTTATTCATCCTGTTTCTTCGGGTGGATAAATTTTTGAGACACTGCCTTTTAATGTTTGTTCAGATTCAATTGGAACTTGAATGAGTACATTACTTCTTTTACCATTTACAAAATTTTTACTTTCCAAGTTGTTATTAATATTTACTACATTGTCACTTTCTGTTGAAGTATTTGCTTGTATTACTTTATTCTCGGAAAATCCTATGATTGGTCCAAATGTTTTCCAATTTAATGTTTTATCCGATTTTATTGTGCATTTTCCAGAAAAATCAATTTGTTCCAGTTCAATTGTGCCGACATTTTCTAATTCAGTTTTTAAAATATTATAGGTATAATATCCATCTTTGAAGTCAATTTTTCTATTATCATAAGTATAATGATGAATATTTTTATATAAGTTATTAAAATTCAAAAAAATACTTACTGATTTTACAAACATTTTATTACAATTAGTTAATATAAGTGGCTTGTCTAATGGAATTAATTTTTCAGAGTTTTCATCTTTTGTGATGAAGATTTTTAAAGATATTGTCATTTATTTTATAATATATATTTTGATAATAAAATTCCACCAATTATTGATAAAGATAAAACAATTAAATTATCACCAGGGGGGCCTGCGGCCATTGGTGCAGTTGTGTTAAAGTCTTTTGTTTTTTGAAGCTGTGAGGACTTTTTATCAATAATGTTGCCTTTTGACGACTTTGTTGACATGTTTACTTTTTCATCATCTTCTCCTACTTTAGGTGTCTCCGACAGTTTTTCTAATTTTTTCAATTCTATGTTGTGTTGTTTTTTTACAGGTTGTTTTTTAGCCCCACAATAATTTAAATTTTCGTTAATTCCAAAAACCATTATTTCATCAGAAACTTTTAATTTATTATATCCTTCAATAGGATTTTTTAAAATTATTAGACTGCTTGGAACTAACCATAGACTTGGACTTATGGCAGTATTTAAAAGAACATTAGTTGCAGTTATGGCTGTATTCATATTATTTATCCAGGTTGCTATATCATAATTTATTACACTATCTTCAAAAATTTTTCTAAATTCTTTTTGAGTTTCTAATGCACTAGCTCTGTTACTAAAAATAGATTGCTTTGTTGTAGCTTGACTTCCTAATATAAAATAAATAAATGCTTCAATAGATTGATTTAAATATTGAATTCCAATTTTTGTAAAACCATTACTTTTTATTGGAATGTATCTTTTGTAGTCATTTTTGAATGATTCTGGAAATAATTGATAAACAACTCCGCCTTTTTGTCTATAAATCATTTTTCTTCTAATATGTTCATTGTTTCTATAAAATTTATTCGCAGAAAATTCTCTACTAATGTCTGACATTTTTTCTCGACCATCCATTCTTCTTAAAAATCTTCTCACAGTAAAATACAAATGAAATCTCATAATTGATTTTATAATAGGACAAACGTCTTTGGACGGTGTTCAATGTTGAATTGAAATTCCACAACAATAAGCAGCACAATAAACTGAAAAACAAACTCTATAATACCTTTCGCTGTCTCTCCAATTTCCTATCCAATAATTGGTGGTTATATTCAATATTGGTAATTTAGATAAAAAATAATCTTTATTATTAATATAAATTCTAAAATTTTCAATTGGATAATTTAATATTAAATGATCAGGATATTTATCATAAATTGTAAGTCCTTCAACAGTTAATGGATTGGATTTTGGAATTTCTTGAATTGTTCTATTGGATTTCCATATTTTTGGAAATCTTTCAACAGGTTTATTTATTGTTAAATATTTTGTCATGTTTGGGTCATTTTTAAATGTATCTGAATTTATATCTGTTGAAAAAAATGAATTATTTTTAAACCAAATATGATAACCTTGAAAATTTCCATTTTTATCAAAATCAGCCTCGAAGGTAAACCTTGACATGTCTGCATATGGATATTTTTTTTTTTAAATATTTTTTCTCCAATTCAACATCTTCTTTAATATTTTTCATAACATAATCATAATTTTTTCCATAATACTTTCTTTCCATTTCTTAAACCTTCTGCGCAGCAGTTTGTTTATTCGCATGCATATTTGGATTCATTGTTTATTTTAATATAAAATAAATGAACGTGAATGAAGTGAACGCAAACAATGTTACCAACAAAGACAGCTTTGCTGACATGTTTGTTATTGAACAAGAATTGAGAAACATTTATTACAACCCAGAAACAGGTTATCAATCAGCGGAAAGACTTTATCAAAAAGCAAAAGAAAAGGGATTAAACGTTAGTAGGAAAATTGTGAAAGACTGGTTAAAAACACAAGATACTTTTACAAGATACAAACCAATTGTTAGGAAACATAAATTCCAAAGAACATTTGTCAAAGATTTAGGTGATCAAATACAAATGGACTTGGTTGATATGGGAAAATATAAAAACCAGAACAAAGGATATTATTGGATACTGACAGCTGTTGAAATTCTAAGTCGATATTCATTTGCCATTCCTGTTTACAGAAAAGATACTAAAAACATGACAAAAGCTGTGGACAAGTTGTTGAAACAATTTAAAGAAAGGTTTGGGAAATATCCAAAAGTTGCTCAATTTGATGAAGGAAAAGAATTTTATAAAGTAGGTGTAAAAGAACTATTGAAAGAACATAATGTTGAATACTTTTCCACAAACTCAGATAGAAAAGCAGCTGTTGTTGAAAGATTTAACAGAACTCTAAAAACATCCATGTGGAAATATTTCTACAGCAAAGGAGCTTATAAATGGATTGACAGCCTGAAGGGCGACCAGAGCACAGCAACGGCAAGCCGATCTGTCTTAGATAAACTTGTAAATAACTATAATCATACTAAACACAGCAGTATATTAATGAGACCTGTTGATGTGAATAAATCCAATAAAGACCAAGTGTGGATTACACTCTATGGTTATCCATTAGGAGATTTACCTTTACCTGAATTCAGAATTGGTGATACAGTAAGAATATCTAAATATAAGAATATCTTCACGAAAGGTTATGAATCAAATTTCACAGAAGAAATTTTTAAAATTGTAAAAATATTCAGAGGTGATCCAAACATGTATGAGATAGAAGATCGTGATGGAGAACCAATTATTGGAAAATTTTATGAAGAGGAACTATCTGCTGTGGATAAAAAAGATGATGTGTATAAAGTTGAGAAAATATTAAAAAGGAAAAAAGTCAAAGGTAAAAATATGGTATTAGTAAAGTGGCTAGGTTATGACAATAAACACAATTCTTGGATACCAGAAGAAAATATTCAAACATATAAAATAAATAAATAAATGTCTGAAGGTTTTGATGATATTGAAATGAGAAATAGAAACATGGAAGAAGAAGAAGAAGAAGAAGAAGAAGAAGAAGAAGGGGAAACAAGTTTTGGAGGAGATGATCTTGAAGACAACCCTGCGATTAATAATAGAAGTATTAATATAATAAAGAGAGAAAATCCAAAAAGCAAATTTAATAGGGTTAAATATATACCTGATGTGAAAAAAAGATGAGGGATCTATAAGGAGATTAATTACTGGTGATAGAAAAAAATCTTTCAAAAAAATATTCAATGTTACCCTCGAAAAGAAATCTGGTCCAAATTCAAGCATATTGTTAGACAAAACTGTATTTGTTAGAGACCCATCAGGGAATACCTCCAGCAAAGCTATTTACATTGAGTTCGAAGGTAAAAATATCGGCAAAGCCGTCGCGAAGCGTGGTAATGTTGATCAGGACTTTAAACCCGAGATATTTACCAGAAAAAATAAGAAATATGTTGATGAATTTAATGATTATATGAAAAAAGCAAAACACGAATATGAAAAAACTCCAAGAGCAGCAATAGAAGAACAAATTGGTGAAGGTATTGAAACTCCTACAAGAGATTTTTTTGAGACTATCACTGATAATTCTATTTTAGAAATTCAAAATAAAATTGATAATATAATTGATGAAAATAACTTAAAAAAATTCATTGATAATGAACAGGATCCAAGACGAACATTATTTGAAAGGAATGAATTAAGAGAATTTAGAAGACTAGTATATTTGGAGGGTATTGACTCCAATTTATCAGAAAATGAAAAAAAAGAAGTTATACATGGAAAAATTGATGGATTTGATAGAGAGCATCAACATTGGAATAATAAATCTGATTTAGAAACAGCTGAACCCCAAAAAAGTATATATAAAAGTTTTTCAGAAATTGCAAAACTTCAAGCAGATAAAATTAGACTTGAAAATAATGAAAGACCAATTAGTGAAGAGGAATACAGATTTTAAAGGAAAATGCTGAAGAAAGTGACCTTGGTAGATTAGAAAGATTTAAAAAATGGGCAAAAGAAAATTTATTAGGAATATCAGCAGTAGCTATTTCTGTGGCAGGTATAATTACAAGAATTGTTATAAGTGAAAGAAACGCATTAAAATAAGGCGCAAAAGCGGTTGGAAATTTAGGAAAAGAAATTGCAAATATAGGTAAAAACCTGAAGGGAGCGCTTGGCGCCTTTGGTGCAATCATTTCATCAGTTTTAAATTTAATTTCACAAATATTATCATGGGGTGCAAAAGATATTGCCTTTCTTGATAAAAATCTATGGATATTAGCTATTGCCATTGCATACTTTTTATATGAAGAATATAAGCGAGCAAAGCTAGCTCGAACGAACGGTGAAGCGAGCGAACAGCGAAGCTGATAAATTGCTAAAGTAGCAAAACAGCATAGCTGATAAATTAAATAATTTTTTTTTTATATATAATAAAAAATGAATAGAGTAAGCAAATTATATCCAGGATATAAAAGATCAAAAATGAGTGAGATTAAAGGAAACAGAACAAGGCATGTTGTAACTTTGAATCCGAATTCAGCAAATCCAGAAGAAGAACTTTATATAGATATTCCAAAATTAAATCCTAATTTGTGTCTTGTTCCTGATTCATTAAAATTGTTATTTAATTTTAAAAATGCAAATACTAAATCGTGGTTTTTAAATAATTTATCGAAATTGTTAAAGAAAAGATTGGTTGTTAAATTTGCTGGAGAAATTGTTTACTATAATGGTGGAGAATCTTTACTAGAAATTTACAAAGATCTCTGGAAGCCTGAATTTGAAAGAGCAGATATGGTTGAATACGGCATCGCCCGAGAAAACCTTAGAAAATTAATTTCAAAAGATGACTCTGGAGCAACAAGTGGTAATACAGGAAAAGTTGCTGATAAATTAATGTATGATATTTATGGGACAAAACAGTGTTTAAAATTGGAAAAAATACTTTCAGATCATGGACTTTATGCTCCTTATGGAATGATTAATAATTTTCAATACATTTTAACTTTTCCAAAAGCTAGTGAAATTATGGTAGCACAAAGTGGACAAAGTGTTGGTGGATGTACTTTGGAAAATTTAGAATTAGAGTATGAAACAATTGAAAATCAAGATTTGGCAATTGATGTTTTATCAAATTACTCCACAGGAAGATTATTATCATATAATTATGTAACTTTGATGAAAACTGTGGAATGGGATAAAGATGCAACTTTACATAATGAAACCACAAATATTCCGCGGAAGAGTATGAAAGCAGTTGTGTTGTTATTTAGAAATAAAACTGTCACAGATAGTGAACAATTTGTTTATCCAAATATAACAGAAGTTAAAATTTCTGTTGAAGTAGTGCCAAATAGTATATATTCTCAAGGTATGCCAAAAAGAAGATTTTTTGAAGAGGCATTTAGAATATTTCACGGAGGATATGAAAATAGTGATGCAGTTATGAGTATTGAAAAACTTTATAAAGATTCATTTGCATTATGTGTGGATTTGAGAACATTAGATGATAACTTTGTTTATGGAACTGGCAAAAAATTAGTAAATACACAGTCTGGATTGTTGCTAGAAATTAAAACAACTGCTATTTCTGCAAATGTAATGTGTCATATATTTGTGATAAGTGATGGATTGTTAAACATTGTAAATAACGATTTGTCGTCAATACAATTTTAAACATCGAAGATTATAAAAAATAAAAAATGAATGACAGCAAAGCTGAAGGTAAAAAACCATTTAATATGATAATTGTTGGAATGACTACCCGTGGAAAAACAAAATATCTTCTAGATTTTATAGAAAATAAATCTAAAAATTATTTTGATTATATTTTTTTAATTTGTCCGATATTTGAATGGAATAAAACTTATGAAAATTGGAAATATGATAAAGATGAAGATTTTATTGCTATTCCTTGTGATCAAGATAATGTTGAAGATAGGTTAAAATTTATAGTTGACTTTTCAAAAGGAAGTAAAAGTTTAATCATATTGGATGATTGTGCAAGTGGAAAAAATGTTAAAAATAGAACAAGTGAGTTGGTTAAATTAGGATTTTCTGCAAGGCATTATAATCTTTCCGTTGTTGTAATTACACAACAACTCACGTCAATTGCTAAACCATTTAGAGAAAATAATTCAAAAATAGTCACGTTTTATAACCCAAATAAAAAAGATATGACAACAATAATTCAAGAATATTTAGATATTGGCGACCGCACGGCGGAAGGTAAAAAAGAATTGGATAAAATTTTAGAAACATTAAAAACAAAAAAATATTTAAGATTGGAAATTAATTTAATTTTTCCATTTGGTTGTAAAATAAATGAGTGAACAAAGTGAACAAGAAAACAGCAGAGCGAGTGAAGCGAGCACTTCTGAAGGCTTAGAAGTTCTGCCAATTGGAACAACTGCTACAACTGAAACCGCAAACAATGAATCTGGTGTGAAGCAAGATATGAAAAAAGAAGTAATGAAAAAATGAGAAGAATTGATAAAATTGTCTGAAGATGGGGAAATTAGTCAATCAGTACAAAATTTGAAAAAATCAAGTGATAAAGTTATATTAAAAATTTATGCAGAATATGAGGTAAAACAAGCAGAAAAAGCAAATGTATTTTTAACAGATTTACTTATTAGTAAATTTGCGGATTTATTAGGTGGATTAGAAGCAATTGAAAGCAGTGAAGAATTGGAAAAAGAACTTATTAAAGATAAATTACTGAAACGTGATGTAAAATCTGTAGTTGAAAAACTAAGTCCATATTTACCATATCTTGGAATATTATTTGGCGGAGTTACAGTTGGAAAACATGTCATTAAAAAACAGAGCAAAAAATACGATAGTGAGGTATCTTCAAGTGAGAGAAGCGAACAAGTTTGTCAAACTGAATAATTTTATAATATATATTGTATTATAAAATTAAAAATTATTCCACAGATTCTGAAGATGAAGGTTTAACACGGATTTCATCAACCAAAGGTGCATCCGCGCTTTGCATTGTATCTTTTATAGCTAATTTGCTCATAAGTGTATTTATTATTTTATCTTTTTCTTTTGAGTTATTGTTTGTTGATTCTTCATTTTCTAAAGACTTTAACAATTTTAAATGATTATTATTTTCTGAAAATTGAATTTCATGTATATTATTTTTTCCAAATGTCATTCCAGCTTCAAAATCTTTCATTCCAATATCAACATGTGCGCTTATTCTAAAACCACTTTTTTTAATTTTTCTAAAATTTATTGCTGGATATCCATTAAGATTTAACCAGCTTTGCTGATAGTCTAAATTTTCACTTTTTTGTCATCGTTGAGACCTTCGGACGATCGCTTTTTTGATTTTGAATTTCCCATATTTTATTTTATTTTATTAATTTTTAAATTGTGCTTGAACAATAGATGATATTTATAATATGTTTTATTTCTTGTTTTAAAATTACAAGTTTTACATTCATATTTTTTAAAACAAATACAATTCATTTATTTATTTTTATATAATTTTCAAAAATATGTACATTTCTGTCTTAGTTTCACAGAGGATTTCCCGTTTTTAAAATAGTTAGCATACCAAACATCCCAAACAAACAGTCAAACTAAAAATAGGGTGTTTTTTTGTTGACATCGAGCTGTTTAAGTTGCTAGGGAGATTAGGCATGTTTGGAATGTGGGGAAATCCCTTGTGGAAAACATCTCTACAAATGTGTGAAATTTGTGTGAAATTTGTGTGAAATTTGTGTGGAAAATATGTGAAATTGATTAAATTTATGAAATTTATGAAATTTGTTAAAGTTATTAAATTTGTGTGAAAAAGTGCTAAATTTATGTAAAAATGGTTAGAAATAATTTTTAAAATGATCATAAAAATTGTTCAAATTATTAAAAATTTATGTGAGAAAAGTGTGAAATTTATGTGAAAAAGTGTGAAATTTATGTGAAAAAGTGTGAAATTTATGTGAAAAAGTGTGAAATTTATGTGAAAAAGTGTGAAATTTATGTGAAAAAGTGTGAAATTTATGTGAAAAAGTGTGAAATTTATGTGAAAAAGGGTGAAAATTGTGTGAAAAAGTTATTAAATTTATGTAAATGCGTCAGAATTTAATAAAGTTTTAAAAAGTGTGAAATTTATGTAAAAAAGGTTAGAAATAATTTTTAAAATGATCATAAAAAATTGTTCAAATTATTAAAAATTTATGTGAAAAAAGTGTGAAATTTATGTGAAAAGTGTGAAATTTATGTGAAAAAATAAAATGAGCCAGAACCTGCATATATACACTACTCATTAGAATAAATTACAATTCACACTAATTACCTGCTTCTGCACCACACTGCATAAGATAATGAACCACCCCGGTATGTCCATCCAATGAAGCAAGATGAAGTGGAGTACGACCATCGTTATTTGTTGATGTGAAGTCACTGCCTTTGGTGATGAGTAATATTACAGTATCTAGATGATCTTCTTTGCAGGCATAGTGAATAGGCAACCAACCATCCTCGTCTCTTGAGTTAACTTCAGCACCACGTTGGATTAGATATTCAGCAACTGAGGTATGTCCATTTAAACAAGCATACTCTAAAGCAGTTCTCTCCAACAATCCTCCCCGCTCTTCAATGTCTGCGCCATTCCTCACTGCAGCTTTAACACCATCCAAATCTCCTATCCATGCTGCATCCCAAACCAATATATTCCTATTCAAAACATACGCATTTAAGTTTAAAAAAAATGGATGCCACGTCTCTGCTCCCCTGCTACCCGCCCCCCTCCTTATAGCACCCGATCGGGGACTTTAACCCCTACAGCATAGAATCTCAGTCGCCAACTCAAAAGTATCCGAGTTTAGAACACGAGCCCCACAATTGTTATAACTATACAATATTTTATGGTATGACAATAAAATGTTGTTAATTATTCACCAATGTGAACGTGTATATAGTATGTTAGTATAATTACACTAGTGATTATCGAAAATACCTCAGATTGATTGGCCAGAAAATTACCTTATAAATCTCAATAAAAACTTATAGGTGACTAGAGCCCTAGAAATCACAAGTAAAACTAGAGTAGGCATTGTCTTGAAAATTTGAATGAAACTTGAACGCTGCCATTTTTGAGCAAATTTGTGGTGAAAAGGGGGCCAAGCTTCTATGTCCCAAATCTTTTCTTGCAAATCGAGGTCCTCGACTCAACATGACGAAGGCAGAATAAAGTGGGAAATACTTTGTGTTTTGGTGAAAACTGCCGTTTTTCATGAGATTTTTTATAGTGAAACCTCGCATTGAGCGAACTACAAGTGGATTTTACCTGGAAGAACTATCCCTGTCTCAGGAAGAGCATTAGTGCTTTACTTTACGAAACACGAAATACGAAGACGATTTTAAACTGGAGAATAAACTTTCAGGAGATTAAACCTTCATGAAATACAGACAAAATTATTAGAAACTAAAAACAATTGAAATGGATCTTGCCTAGACGTGATAAATTCATAAACTCGGTCCCATATTTGGAGTTGTTTATAAATAAAGAAACAAACCCGAATGCTGATAAATTATTCAACTAACTGGCTTCCCTGTCCATGGAATTTTTTCTCATGAGCTAAATTCAAGCTGTTAGTTTTTCTGGTCGTTAGGAGGAACTCAAAACTACAAAATAAATGTCGTAAATCTATTTAATTGACAAAAAAATTATAACAGCCTTCACGAAGGACAGGTGCAATAATTTAATGCAAGAACAACAGAGTGATTCTTCCATGCCATTGCAGACACTTCTTTGGAAACAGTTTATATTATGATAAGGTTCGTATGACGCTTCTAAAAGCAGAAGAAGTGGGTGACTTGAAAAATAAAAGAATTCCAAATAAGGAGTTTCAACATGAGGAAATTTACTAACATTTTGGATGGTGTTGTCGCGAAACGGTTTTAAAGAATTATGGTACTGTCTTTGTTGCTCCTGAAGAAGTTTAAGATGGCGAAAATTAATAACGAACAACTGGTGCGTAACATTACGGATAACGTTAACTGGCTCTGACTTTTTCGTGCAAGAAAGTAGACAAGAGATCTAATTAAAATAACAGATCTAATTAAAAAAACAGATCTCGGGTTAGCCTCTGGATTGTCGGCGGTTGAAGTGTTGCAGACTTGGTCACTTACATGAAACTCAAATCGATAAAATGCAACGGTTTGCAATATGTGTATCGAAACAAATGATTGTTTTCCGACGAACAGAGTGGATTTTGTACAGCCTTTTTCTACTTTGTTTTTATCCCGTACTCTCTCTGTTTCACAAACTAAGGTGATTTTAAATGAAACGATTTTTTGCAGAATATGTTGCCGCTGAAAAATTTTGTTAAATATTGTTCATAAGTGGTATGTCTTCAGTGCAATTTAACCCTTTTGTCTAATTTTTGTTTTCATTTTAGGTTCATTTACGTTCTTTTGTTCGTACCACTGTTTAATTAGTATTCTTCACTAAAATTAACTGAGCGAAGCTTGTTGGAAGTTGTTACTTGAAAATTTCTCTTCTTTGTGCCATTTCTATCCATTCATTTGTTTAGAAGTTGGAACTATATGCTTAGAAATAGCTCTCTTTATCAAAAGACAAACTGTCGCAGACAAACTGCAGCGAGTCATAAGCGTATATTTTGCTGCATAGATTGTCATAAGTTTATTACATACTCCAGGATAACAATTGCATCGTGCATAATAGTAGTTGTTAAGGTTAAACCCAAAATCATAAACGGGATACATTAGGAGAATCGTTCACGCTACCTATAACTAGAAGGGAATTAGCATTAAGTACCTTACCTAAGTATTGATAAAGTTTGATGCAATAAACAATGTTCCTGTAAGTCCATGTCTGCTACCACCAACCCCTTCCACAACATGTAAACTTCCACCTCATTGAACTTATCTTACTGAGTTCCATAATTTTTTTGCTAAGAAACAAGTTAAGCTTTATGCCCTTATTATAGAGCAATAAATCATTACAGGAATTTTAAAGTAAACATTGGTGAACTTACTTTTTCCCTTGCTTCGTCCCTCTTCTCTGCATGTTTGTTTCAGTTGTTGGATTTACTACAAGAGTAAATATAAAAATACATGAAAAGTACTTTTAGTTGAAATAGAAGATATATAGTATACTATAATATTGAAAATATTCACAATATATGTTGTTCCCAGTTGTCTAAGTTTGCATCTTTATGTTTGGGCAACGTAGTAGTTGGCGCCAGGTGTTGCAGGTGGCCAGCCAATAAATTAAGGTAAAAAATTAAATTAAACAAAATTAAATTAAATAAAATACAGTAAAGTACAGAAAGGAATAGAAAAGTAAAGTAGAGCAAAAGTAATTAGTAAAATAAAGCAAAAAAATGAATAAATAAATTGAAATTGAAGGAAAATTGAAATGACATTGAAATGAAATTGAAATGAAATTGTAATAAATATGGAATAAAAGTAAATAAACTGAAGAGAGATGAGATGAATAGAAATGAATTGAAACAAAATAAAATATTTGATTGGATGCTTCTCAAACTTCAGTTGATCTTGAACCCATAGCAGCCTCGACAACCAACCAAAGCCCTCTCGTTCACGAGTAAATTTGTCTGATGATAGTCGGAATAAGTTAAACATGGTAGTCTATGTATGTAATAGGTTAATGCTCAATGGAGATACCTGAGTCCCTGAGAATGGAACATGTGACATGTTGATCACGAGTGACTTTCTCAGTTTTAACTTTTCAGCAATACAATCACTCAAATGGCAGACCGAATTGCAACGTATTCTAGCTCACATGTCTACTGCTTTACAACAGGTGTAACAGATACCGCCAAGGTCTTCTAGTATCAACATGTCATTCATTGTTTATGGATATAATTAGTAATAAATTACTGACATACTGAGACTCACATAATTGAGCAGAACAGTTCATATGGTACACCAGCGCTGATTCAATTATTTATGCATAACTGGCAACAGTCACAATTACAGTAGGTGAAGATGGCAATTAAATGACTTTAAACTCCAAATATTTTCCCCTGCAGGAGAGTGGCCTCCACAACTATGATTATCCTCGTTAATGAGAATTACATCTTAATAACTTCCCTCAATTAAGACCCCGCTAACAGTTATCGGCGTTGGTGAAAGAAAAGACCCAGTGAAGGTAAAACTCGTACAAGGGGGATTTAAACGAGAACGAAACTATCAAAAGTTTTCTGGGATCCTGCCAGAAATTTAAAAACGTTACCTATCTCAAAACCAGACTACATTCCTGGTGAATTGCTTTATAATTAACTCACTAATACTTGAAACAAAGTATAAAACGCACCGGTAAACTTCCTGTCAATTTCGTTTGAAATGTTTTCTACTCCATTTCATTCAGAATCTCCCTCGAGAAGAACAAATTATTATCAAAATTATGTTGACTAAATAAGTAATCAGTAAAAATCAAACAGCGTTGTTACTATTCCACAACGTGAACAAAGTACCTGAACAAAGTAGGTGACATTTTGAGTAACAGACTTCATAACTCGTCAAACAAAAATGCAATTCTAACATGTTTTCAACCCACTCTTACCCATTGTTTTCAGCTAGTGCTATTCATTGACGTTTTGTCATATTTTCTATCTTCCTAGAAATATAGAATGATTTCCTAAAAGACACTATTTCGTTGCATTTTTCGTGTTTCCTTAAGGACAAAAATTTCTTCAGTTCTACCAATTCTCAAGCAACAAACAGACTCAGACAATTTCGATTTCACGGTCTGTTAAATGGACACCTAGAGGTTACTTCCAAGTGTAAGATGTTTCCTTTAATGTGACTGTTTGAATGATCGAAATAAATCATATAATAATGTCAATACCAAAATCCTATTCGTGAACGAAGCAGGCCTTGTCATCGTGACAACCTTTATTTTCTTGTCTGACGTCCTCATTCAAATTTACAATCAAACGTTATTAAAACATGATCTTTCTTTAGTGCAACTGTAAATGTCTTAGTCATGAGTACAATTAGTTAATGACAGCAGTAAAGTATGATAAGAGTGAATCCGGATGGAAAGAAGCACCAAAGTAGTGCATTCAAGGCTTCATTCAGGAAAATAGTTTTATTTACTAGCAATAGCTAAACATGTTTGAGTACAATAGACTCATAGCAATGCAGCATATTCTTCTCCAAATTTGGTATTCTCATGCAAGATGCAAAGCATAAATAAGTTATTGTTGTTTAAGAAAATTTGGAAGAATGTGTGTAAACCAAAATCAGTTGAAAACGTGAATTCTGGACTAGAGGTATACAGACACTTTTACAACAGTGACGTAGCAAGACTCCGTACAGTTAACTCAAAATATACAGAACATTATAGACACAGCAGTAGTCCTTCCCTATATTTCTTCTAGAGGTTTCTTTAGATATCCAACATGCAGACGAGATAATCTCCTTTGAGCTTACTCCTAACCGTTACTTCTTTAAAATTTCATTGATTTTGGGGTTATTTCATATTAGGATATGCAGTTTTATCAAAATACGGGCGACAGAGGTACCAGGCGGGAATCGCAGACGTAGAAGAAATAATATAGCCGAGCAAAAAACACACGAAATTGGCATATTAAAGGTTAAAAATGTAATTCTAACGTTTCCTTAATGCAGGCAACATCGTCAGAGAATGAATGAATAACTATATTACAAGGTGATGATATATAATGGTATGTTACATGATATGTAAACGAGATATTGGCGTAAGAACGGAAGTGGGAAGGGCACAAGGAAACAGCAGACTGAGATGTAATGGCAGGGTCGAGAAACGGAAGGTCTTAAAATGAAGAAAGTGGAAAATGGCCCATGTTGGCATTAAGCGATGGATTGAGTTTGCGGATAAGAAGACTTTCTGACGAGATGTTCAGAGTTGAAAGTAGAAGAAGACAAGATAGTGAAGTCATCAGGCGAGACAGGGTGTCCACTGTCACAATGATGTGAAAGGATGCTAGTCGGAGGAGGATTGACTCGTTTTTTGCTAGTAAGGGCAGAAATGCCCAAGTGCTCTGAGATTTGTGTGTGGAGAAGCCGACTCGTCTGGCCTACATACAACGAACCACAACGTTGACACTTAAAACGGTAAACGACACGATATCTCAAAGCCTTGGGAATCCTGTCCTTAAAGACAAAAAAGTGAGACAATCGGAGGGAAGGGCGGAAAACAAAGCGAAGGTTAATGTGAGGGAAAGCACTGGAGCATAACTTCCGAAACTGAGTGCGAATTTGGAGGCTATGTTGACCAGTGTAGGGAAGGCAAAAGTAAACGATTTTCTTGGGGGCGAGGGAAACTTTGGGGGAGGGTGAGAAAATCTTATCAAGAAACCGGCGAATGCATGTGTCTATGAATGAAATAGGATAACCATTAAGTGAAAGCGTTTTCTTAAGATTTTGAAGATGCGAGTCAAAAATAAAATGGGAGGAGCAAATACTAAAATAGCGATTAAGAAGGGAAGATATTAATCCTGTTTTGTAAACAGAAGGAATAAAACTATTGTAGTTAGTGTATAAGCCAGTAAAAGTGAGTTTATGAAAAACTGAAGCAGAGAAAGAGCCATTGGATCGTGTTATAAGAACATCAAGGAAGGGTAAACAGTTGTTGACTTCAGTTTTATGCGTGAAATTAATGTTAGGATGTTGACTATTTAAATAACTGAGAAAAGGTGCAATATGATCGGGGGAAGCAAAAAGCAAAATGCAATCATCGACATATCTACGGTAATAAACAGGCTTAAAATGAGTGGGACAGTTAGAGAGCCAAGAGCGTTCATGCCAGGAAAGAAAAATATCGGCAAAAGTAGGACCCAGGGGAGAACCCATGGCAACGCCATCGTTCTGTTCAAACAAAACACCATTAGAGAAAAAGTGGCAATTCTTAACTGCAAAGCTCAGAAGTTGGGTGAATTCGGAACGGGTAAAGTTCTGAAAATGACTGGAATTATTAAATAACTTAGAAACAATGATATCGATGCTCTCACTTAAAGGAATGTTAGCGAAAAGTGATTTCATGTCGAAGCTAACCATAGTTAAAGTATCAGAGTTAACGTCCAAGGCAAAAAGATCCTGAATAAAAGAGAAAGAATCGCTTACCATGTGTGTGCCAACAGAAATAGGGCGTAAAAGAGGGACTAGAAACTTTGCAAGACCATGGGAGTGAGTACCGATGGATGAGAGGATAGGTCTAAGGGGGACGCCAGGTTTGTGAACTTTAGGTAGTCCCTTTGAAATGTTTTCCCGACGCCTGAATAACGAAAACATCTCCCTCGTATCCGGACACAACAAAGACTCCCTTCGAACTAAACTTAAGGACATTGGTCTTTCTGGCTTCAGAAGTTACTCTAGAACTAACTTAATTTTTTGGGAAGATGAAGTCGGTAGAATTAACAACCTAAAGAACAATAATAATATCTTCATCATGAAACCTGACAAGGGGAGTGGTGTCGTTATCATCAAACGATCGGACTACTACAAGAAAATGGATGACATCTTGTCTGATACGAACAAATTCAAAAAACTTGACGTGGACCCCATTACACATTTCATACAAGAAAATCAAGTGAAAAACTTTTTACGCGAGTTAAAGAAGAATGGAACTATATTTGAAATTATTTACAATAATTTATTCCCATCGGGCTCACGCCCAGGTATTTTGTATGGACTACCTAAAGTTCACAAACCTGGCGTCCCCTTTAGACCTATCCTCTCATCCATCGGTACTCACTCCCATGGTCTTGCAAAGTTTCTGATATAGTTATTCATTCATTCTCTGACGATGTTGCGTGCAGGAACGAAATGTTAGAATTACTTTTTAAACCTTTAATATGCCGATTTTGCGTGTTTTTTGCTCGGCTTTATTATTTCTTCTCCGTATGCAGTTTCAATTTCCATGAAATTAAGTCAATAACGACTCTTTCTGCGGTGGCGTATCAAAAAATGAAGACTCTGAGGGATAGCACTCCAATTAACATTCTAGTACAAATGTTGACTTCATGAACTATAATCATCAAATTTAGTTTATTAAAATAGATATTTAAACTAAAAGAAAGAAGAGATAAGCGGAGCTCTCATTACCCAAAACATTTTCTCCCACTGTTGCTTTAGAGAACAAAACTTAAAGTGTTTGTCTTTCTGGGCAGCAGTAACTACTGAAGATACAAAGCCTTTTGAATGCGACGTGAAATACAGAATGTGAGCATTTAAGCGTGGTTTTTACTAGCGACATAAGCATAAGCATAACGACATACGCAAGCGTAGTGAGCACTTCATGGTCAATTGAACACTTTGTACTTCACAAATACAAAGGAATTAACCAACCATGAAGTACCTACTGCACTTGCGTATGTCGTTATGCTTATGCTTATGTCGCTAGTGAAAACCAGGCTTAACAGAGAGGAACTTTCCTCTAATATGTTTCAATTTATGGCCCAAGTGCACATGATGATGCGAGCGCCACACTCGCCTGCAAACATGAAAATTAACTCGTATGTGTGCACAAGAGGGATACAACAATTGTAATATTGAAAATCCAATAATTGAACGTTTAATTCAACTTACGATTTATTTTTCCCGATAAATTCATGATTGATCTATCAATTCAACTGTCTCACAAATACATTACTATATGGCAGTTTTTCCTGAGAAAGATAATTTACCCCTCCCTTGAACGAGATAATGAACTGTATTGCTAGTGCACATGAAGAAAATAAAAAGATGTGCTCTTCTTTGTATTACAAAGTGCACCTCCTGTTGTTATGTTACCGATTTCCTTTGAAATGCAGTAAACTCAATTAAATTAAAGATCTCATTCAACATGAACAAATCATAATCTAAATTTTGTTAAAATAAGTTTATCAAATAATTACGGAGTTAACTCCAAGTGTTTTTGCCTTCCTCAACATGGATAAGGCACCTGATATTTTGAGCAGCAGACTTTCATCACTTGTCAGGAAAGAGAGCAATCCTAAAAGCTTTTCTGACCACTCCTAAGCGTTGTTTTTCTCTAGATGCATTCGTTAAGAGTTTGACGTATTTTCTATCAAGCCAGGCTTAAAAATGTTAAACGATGTCTTAGAGGACCAAATTTGTTTTTTCTATTTTATTATGGTTGTATGCGGAAAATTTTTCTTTAGTTTTTCATTCTCCAGCAATGATAACGAGTCTCATGTCTTTTTGATGTCATGGTCTGTTAAGTGGACACACAAACATTATATCAAAGCTTTGTTTTAAAATCACTTTTCTCTTATCAATTCAAGTAACATGTTTTCATGAACGTAACAGTTCCTTAAGCGATAATACAGTAGAACTAGAAATACATGCACGCAACAACCCCTCATCCACCCTTCCAATATATCTCTCGAGAATCCAAGTAACAATAATAATTTTTCACAATTCTCAAAAAGACAAATCCTCCACAATATAACTGGAAGAGCACATGCAATAAAAAAAAAAAATATCCACACGTAGTTGGCCGCAAATAAGCAACAATCCAAACTGGAAATTATTTTATACTTAAATTGCTTATAGTCATATTTACGTTTAAAATTTAAAATCTACTTTACCAAAACAAAAAGTTCGGTGAGAATAACGTTCAAAGGCGTGACAAATGGTAAGATGTCCATCCTTACAATCATATTATTAAACAACGAATGATAGGATCAATACCCTGAATTACTTGCGGGTTTATGGCAATTCGTGTCATTTTCCAATTATACTTCTCACTCGTTTTGCCTTAAAGAAAGATTGTTTTATTAGATGACCAGACTTTCCGTCTTAAAAGTGGAGTATTCTCATAGGTTATCAAACGGATACCGGCATTACGGACAGCTTATGATTGAATATTTTTCTGACATTTTTTGACTTAAAAATTGATAAACTATAAGTTACCTCAAAGTTGGTTACAAATGTCTTTATGATCTGCTCTGATAAGGGTTTATGCTAAGTATTCATCCGGAAGTACAAGACTTTGGTGACGAAGATAAAACGAATTATGAAATCGACTAAGTAAACAAAGAAAACATGAACGAGTTCTGCAGTTTTATCATGAACCAAAAATTGGAAAATACAAAACATAAAACAAAACACGACAACCAAACCTTGTGAAAGTTTTGTCGAAAGAAGAACGAGAAGAGGGAAGTAAAAGACGTACTTTTTCCAAGGCAAAACATCAATAAAAAAGAAAAATGACGTATAAACCTGCAACTCTTGCGTATTTTCAACTAAGCATTCAGTGACACCTCAATTCAAAGGGTTCAACAGTAAGTTTACACACAGACGGCTTTAAACTCTTTTGAGAAGTTTTAAAATCCTGATGAAAGAATCGCCGATCGAATACGGTAAAGGTCATCATGCACAAATCACTCTCGAAGTGAGAAAGACTGAAGCGGACAACTGTTTTGCCGAAGGATAATTTGGTGACCAAAAACAAGTAGCTTTGCAGCCAGTTACCTGGTGGCTGTTTACCTTGTATTTTTGTTTCGAGCCAAAAGTACATCCTAATTTCTTCAATGGGGTGACATTTCATAGCGAATAAAATCCTGATTGAGGCAATGAAATCTGTGTGAAAGAGGAGAAAGCATCCAAAGACTGTCATGCCCTGGACAATTCTTTTGGATGACGAGTGTTCTATCCCACTTCTCAAACAATTGACCATGAACGCTGTCTGCTTAAATACTGCAAAATGTTCAAAAGTAATCGTCGTACAGAGATGAATGAACCAGAATCTTCATTCAACTTTACCAATAAACACCAGCAAAATCCAGGCGGTAATATTTCGTACAAGAAGTCTCCCTTAGGGAAGAATGAAGTCGGGAAACTACTTTTCAAAGCTGCCGGAAACAATTCCGTTCGCAAAACTTGTACTTCAAAGCTACTCGATTCAGACTTACCTGCGATTGTGCAGCTCAGGTAAGTGGTTACCAGAACGTGAAAAGTCCCAAGATTTATGTTAATCGACATCCATTCAACTTCAGGGAAGAATGTCATTTTAATACAGTTAGTCGGTTAGCAAATGTCCTGACACCAAGCAAGTTCCCTTACGTCTTTTGTTCATATAAATCAGAAAGAAGCAAGACAAAGCGTTGCTGCAAAAAGTGAACAGTTGACAAATGTATATTCCAACGAGCTAACTTTGAGAACTGCTCTGTCAAGTCATAACTTGTCGAGTTACTGAGATGGCGAAACCAGCCGCAGGCACCAAGAAAGCCATTTCTTTTGCCGGTCTTAAATTATTTACTGGCTTCAGTGTTCAAATAATGTAAACAACTTGCGAGAGATCCATACAAGGGAAAAAATAACGAGGGCAAATCGATTTGCTTCAATACGGTACCTAAGTACGGTTTGTTCAACAACATACCTGTCCCCGAGCTGGCACACGGCATTTTTGAGTGACAAGACACCGTGGATATATATATATATACAAAGTAAGATACATACACAAAGCGAAAATTTTTCTCCCTAGTGATCACCACGCGTGTAAAAGGACTCCACGCACGTCAAGATTAGTACCCTCGCCTGCTCGGGCCTTCGGCCTTCGCACTGCGCTTCGCGCGGTGGGCGAGGGGATAAAGATACATGCACAAAGCGAAAATTTTTCTCCCTAGTCACTACACGCGTGTAACAGGTTTCCACGCACGTCAAGATTACTACCCTTGCTTGCGCGATGGGCGAGGGGATAACTTATATCCGAAGAATTTTAATGAAGTCTGCAATTCTCCATCAAGGATGAGTCTCATGCTCTTTCGATTTCACCATCTGTTAAATGTACACAAAAATCTCATTTACACTGTTAACATTTTGGGTACAGAACGGCTAAAATTTTGACACGGGTTCCGTTATTTTTGGGCACATTTAAACAGCATAAAGAATGTGGAGGTAAATAAGCGATCTTCAAACTCGATACTCAGAAAATGATTTCTGAGCCCCAGACGGGGATCAAACCCGCAACCTTCTGATGACCTGTTAGACGCTCTAACCATTGAGCTACCGAGACTCAGATGGTGAGCTAAGGTGCAAATTCAATATATACCGGTATGTGCGACCTAAGCAGAAGCCACTATATATTAATAATGATTGAAGCAGTTTGATGTTTGATCCCACATATATATAGAATTTGCACCTCAGCTTACCATCTGAGTCTCGGTAGCTCTATGGTTAGAGCGTCTAACCGGTCATCAGAAGGTTGCGGGTTCGATCCCCGTCTGGGCTCAGAAATCATTTTCTGAATATCGAGCTTGAAGATCGTTCATCTACCTCAATATACCCAAGCTGTCACGTTTCAAACATCAAACTGCTTCAATCATTATTAATATATAGTGGCTTCCGGTTACGTCGCACATATATATGGAATTTGCACCTTAGCTCACCATCTGAGTCTCGGTAGCTCAATGGTTAGAGCGTCTAACCGGTCATCAAAAGGTTGCTGGTTCGTCGTCAGTGCTGCACTCTCCCGCCTCATAATGAACTAAATCACTTGGCTCGTCCAATTCACTCTTTCGTGGTTAAATAATGAGCATCTTCTCGTGTTACACAACATTCTTTTTCGAACTTTTTCAAAAAAATAAAAAAAACATTTTAATTATTATTCTTAAATGCAAAGTGTTAGAATGTTAGAATCCCATGTAGATGAAATGCGAAGTGGTAGAATATATCAATAAAATGATACAAAAATAGCAATAAAATTATTTTTGGGCTTTAGTCATAATCCAATATACCCTGGGAGTGGTTTCCTTTGCCACCAACTTAATCATTTAACAACTTTGATTAAGGTGCCACTGAATACCCATGGGTTACGGTGCTCTGACAATGCAATTGCTCCCATGTGTAGCTTTTATAATTTTTACTCTGTGTGTGTGTTGAGCAGATGTAGTCAGTTGGAACTGTGGATTGTGACGAATGGAAATGTTTTTAAATAATCATTTTGAGCTAGCCCTGTTACATTGGTAACTAATATGGGACAGAAATAAGAAGAATATGCAATATGACTCTGATGTTTAAATGTTGGGTTAAATTATGAACCTTATAAAGACATTCTTTGAGCACATGCAAAGTCCTTTGGTGCAACTGATGAAATTTCCAGTCAGAACACAGTACCATGGTAACAGCAAAATTAAAACTTCTGCACATGTTGGTTAGAGGTTGCAGTTAAGTGACGCTAATGCAATTACATTAAATGTACTTCAAATGGTGAGACTGAGTACCATTGTTTGGGAATGGAATGACTAAGTCGTTCAGAAAACTCAAGCAGGGTTGATGAATTCTTGCATGCATTTAACAGAAGCCAAGAGATGGCAGACGACGACAGATGTGAAATACTTAACTGAAGCCCTTTGGAACTTAGAAGGGAATACCTCTCCCTGGTTGAATGCTACAAAATCGTATTCAAGATGAACGGTTTAGACTTCAGCGATTACTTTGAACTTTGCAGAAATACCAAAACGAGAGCCAATCACCAATTTAAAATACAAACCAAATTAGCTAAGATAAATTCCTACAAGTATTCATTTTTTGTAAGAACAGTTAAACCTTTGAACGATCTACCTAACAACGTAGTAAATTGCCCTGATGGACAAAACGTAAATAAATTCAAACGGAGGTTAAAGAAACACATGAACATTTGTTGAACTTATATTAGCAGTTTGTAAATATTATTCATATATCAATTAGTTTTTGATTCTTCATTTTATTTATTTCATATATATATATATATCCTTTTAACTATAGGGGGCTTGTATATATAGGGATAACCTTGAAGTCCACCTATTCGAATAAAGTATTGAATTAATAGACTTAGTGATGATTTTGTATATCTTTTGTGCAACATAGTTATAACAATACACAGGAATTATTAACATGAGGTGTACAAAAGAATATTTACCGCCTATGTCAAACACATATTCAGAGCAAAACCAGTATAATCATGAAATCCATACTTATTAATAATCATAAGCTTTGATTGGCACAATAAATATCAATGAACCAATAGTGAAAATCCATTGAGCAGTGACAAAGAAAATTATGATTATTTTTAATTGGATGAGCCTGATGACTTAGGTCCTTGTGACAAAGTACAGTGTAGTGATGATGTCCATATTAAATGAAAATAAATTTTTGGCAGTTGATATCATACATTTTAAGACACATCCAGAAACAGTTGCAAAACATGCAGTTTTTGGGCCTTCAACTGGCAATGAAACCTGTGACATTGCAAATCTAGCACAATTAAATACTGTGACAGACTCTCCTAGTTTATGGTAACAACATAGTTACTATTAAATTCTAAAAACACAATGATACCCATACAATTGCCAGCTAGACAGCAGTTTAGTGGACCCACTGGGTCACTGACTGGTTAGGGTAAGGGTTTGTATTAGGGTTAGTGAGCTGGCAGAATGGGTCTCTGCCTTACTTGGGTCTGCTAACTGCAGTGCCCATTTTTATTGAACAAAACTATTTTCCTGACGTTTGATACATTACATGATTTAGTATCAAAATTGCAGATCCATACGATAAATTTGCACATGACTTTCATTGAAGATTGGTAGACATAATGTTTAACAATTAAATGAAATAAAAAAGAGCTGTTTGGTGCATAAATGGAGTACCATGATGTTGACTGTCATTCTGATCTAATGTGCAATTGATTCAGTTTAAGATATCAAAATAAATTTATCATGTCAGCTACTGAACAATGCTTTCGCCTCATTACGATACTCTTTGTCTCCTTAATTCCAAATAATCAAATATTTTTGCATGCTTTGGGGTGTGCAACTTTCCAGCTGCAAAAGCTGCCTCATTTGTGTTCTGAGCCAAGAACAAAGACTAGTTATATGGTGGATTTTTTAAACTACAATGCAGCCTTAGATTTTGATTCATGCATATATTATTAAATCTATAAGAACAAGTAAAAAGTTTTGAGTTCAGAGTTTACTTTTTAGGTTTTCAGTATAGCAAAGTTATAATGCCAACACATAGCTTACAAGTTCTGAACCAATCAGAATCAATATGATGTCACCATTTATAGTTCATCAATTCTCAAGAACAACATGAAGGAAATTTTCCCTTTTTCTTGTGCTTGCTCTGGTGCCTACATGTACTTGATGTGCTTCCTTTATCGTTTTTCACATGTAAACTGGGTTTTGAAGCAAACAGAAGAGATCTAAGCTATCTAAGAGTTATCCCATCTTATGACTAATGTTCCCCAGATTTAAAAAATAAACAACCAGAAGAGTCAAGCAGGTGTTTAAAAATTTACAAAATAATTATTCACAAGATAAGTGAAAGGAGCATGCAAGCAAAAAGGTTTGCGATATTGGCAACAACAGATGCAAAATCATGTATTTGTGACCTGTGTCCATTCGTGATTTGAATCCACTGGTATGCCGCTCTCAAAGAACAAAATATAAGTAATGACAAAGTTGCCAGTGCTGGAGAGAGTGTTGGAGAAACAGCCATGATTCTATGAATGTCAGTGGTGAATGATAACAACTGTACTATTTCAAGAAGTGTAACTCCTGCAGATATTGTTCATTTGGTGAATAATTAGGACCATTAATCAAATGGAAAAGACAATGAAGATAACACACAAACATTCCAAACCAGAAAAAAATGGAATACCGGTACCGGTAATATTATTGGCCCAAAGCAATGCTGTGTTAATTTTTTCCTACCTCTTTACATACTGTACATGTAACCATTACATCTATGTGCACAAATTATGCATAATTATGCAACTGTACTCTACAATCAGTGGATACATACTTTTCACGTATGTGTCACTGAATGTGAATGTGCATGACTGTGTACTAGTTTATACCTTTATATCTACTGAATATGTGAATGTCTGTCTGTGTCATTGGGATAACGGGAGACAGAAAAACAATTTCGTGAATTTTTTAACCTTTTATAAATAAGACTTAGTGTGACAACTCTGAGGGCCTCAAGGGTTTTAAAGATTTATAACCAATCAAAAGCCCATACAGACTTGTGTTGAAACCACGCCCTAATCTTTCCATTGACCTCAACTGTAACCATAAAGTACATCTTTTCACCACATAACGATAAAAGGAATTAAATAAAAATGAACAGACAAAATTCACCTTCAAGTAGTCTGCTGTTAGCCAATACTTCCAAAGCTACTGTAAGAGGTGCACTGGGTTGTGAATTTTGCTGTCTGGCCGGATACTTGATAGGCCTGATGGTAAACAGTTCAAAAAGAGGCAGTTAGGGATTAGATATGTTAACTTTTTGGTCCACATTTGACTTTTCAATTAACCTTTTACTCTGGCCAATGCTTTAATGGCAGGGAATTTTTGTCAACAAGAGATGTTTCAGACAAGAAGGGGTTAGGAATACATCAAATCTTTTTCCAACTTTTAGAATTCGTTTGGCTAATGTCACATGATTTACTCATCAAGGGGAGATGTCTAATGGGAGGGGTTAATAAGAATACCAGGTTTTAATCTGTTAACCTACTAACATCTGGCTCTGGTAAAGCAATATAAAGTGTCGCACTTAGTCAGGCTAATTCTGAATGAATATGGTCATCCTTAAAAAGCAACAGGGTTAGGATAGGATTCAACCCTTTAACTATCAGTTGTTTCCACCTGCAAGTCGAGAATAGTCCAACATTGGTAAGAATTAATTTCTCAAGGGCTAACTAAAAAGGGATAAAATTAATTCTGGGAAGCTGAATTTCATACAATGTGTTTGGATTAAACATACTTCAACATTCTGTACATACAAGCATACAAAAGTCATTCTTCATAGTTCAATAAAAAAGACAATGCTGTATACTGTCACTGGACTTCCCTATTCCTGCAATCCAAGGGTACAATACAATTGTTATTCCCTTGTCAACTGACTATTTTGTTGTGGTTGTTGAAATTGCCACTTCTTCTGCAGAATCTCTACTACAGTATATAATTAAACTGATTTTCTGGGAACATTTCAATGTTTTTACTTGCTTGACATTTTATCAATCACATGAATGTGCCAACATCTTAAGCTTGAACCTTTTGCCACCCAGACTTTGAACCTATGCCCTCTCTTTGATTGCCTGGAATTAGCAAGATTTAAATGGGAAGGTTACAAAAGGCAACAATGGATTACCATAATTGAGACAGTTTTTATGCATTGCTGATAACTGGCAAGCACCCTCCTTCTGCTCAACAAAATCATGTTGCAATGCTAGAATAAAATAAAAAATGTTGCCTTGGGTGTGGAAGGGTTAATTTTGTAAATAGATTTCTGTACCACACATCATAATTGGACATGAGACCTTATCACCAGCTAGATTCTCCAAACACTGAGCTGCAAAAACAATTGGGGTTGTAGAGTGATGTGTCATGTTAACTACAGTGTATGTGCACTACATATAGTTCATAATTGATGGAGAATAGGTGTACTGGCAGGTCTTGTGTAATAATATATCAATTATGCATTGTGTCAATTAAATCACAAACAAATGATGGACTTATTGAGACTTCCCAAACTTCATACAGTCCATCTGTTCCACCAATTATAAACCAGCCCACACTGTAACCTTACCGCTACCATCTAACTTTTTGTGGCCCTACGTTTTGAGCATCTTGCCATGCAGTGATCAGTTGTTACTTGTTCCATGCCTGTTTGAGGCTAACAACTTTTTCTTAATGTTAAAGTATGAAAATCATGTGCACTAATAATATCTAACAATATTAACATCAATCTCAATTTTACATTTAACTCCTTAATATACTGTAGCTTTATGTATGCAGCCATTATCATTCCTTTGGAGCTTGGGCAAATGCTATCCATAATCATTGAAAGGAAGGTCTGGTTGAAAAAGCTTAAGAAACTCTTGGTTAATAATCCATGCTCTGTGCTGGTACCATGATGATTCCACTGAATCAAAAATTCTTCCAAGGATTCATTAATTTGCTTAAGAAATACAAGGTGAAGTGACAAGATGTGGATTTCGTCGACAGGATCCAGTAGTCCAGAATCTTCCATCATATAAAACAGATCTATATAGCTCTTGAGAACACCAGTGATAACATCCTGATGAAGCCTTTCAACCCTTTAATTGTGCACCGAACTGCCAATTATGATACTTCCTCTGTTGATTCCTCGATACTCCAACATCATTCGGGCCACACCTATGTTTTCCAGGCCGTGGTCGTACCTTACCCGGGAAGGCACTCCATAGGATTGGCAGGCATTTTGAAATAATTCCAGTACCGTACTTGACTTGTTGTTATTTCCACAGTGCAAGTAAGGTATTAACCTGGAAAATCCATCAATAGCTGTGCGTACGACAAACCGCCAGCGTATCATCTTATGGTTCCCGTCTATATATCACAACGCGTTAGAGCATCGCACACTATATTTGCGTCGACAAATGGCTCCTCTCCATTGAACTGCGGTTCCAATAGGATCCAACTCACGTAATAGAACCCTTACTCTGAATCGCTGTACCCTTATCCCTCTGCTTTTTAGTGCACCTACCATGCGTGTCTGTCCAATTCCTGGGGTTACGGTCATAATTTGCTGCATGATTTCTTTCAGCTCCTCGTCAGAAAGAGAAGACCAGTGGTGGTCATTTATTTCAAATTCTTTACGCCTTCTGCTCAAAGTTCGGGGAGAGATTCCAAGCAGTTCTGCTATCCTAGTCCAAGAAAAATGCAACTCTCTTAGGAATTCTATCTGCCTCTCAGATACTTGAAATTTCGGCTGGCCTTTCATCCCAGTGTACATTCTCTCACATTCATTAAATGAAAGGTCTACCATATTGTCATTCAACTCATTGGCCAGATTCTCAAAGAATAGTGTAAGTCTGGTCAAGTATGCCGACAATTCATTCATGCCCTCCAAAAAGTCTTCCATTTCCAGATCGCTATCTGAACTACGAGTAGCTGGTACATGTTCGGCTGCTCTCTGCTTTAAAACAAAGACGGTTTCTCCAGCCTCTGCGAGCCTTTCGAGAAAACTTTCAACTCTGTCGATGTCTTCATTTGATGCGCAAGAAGAAATAAAATGTTCTGCATCAGCAAGAACTGCTTTTGTTCGCAGAAAAAAAATGACATGAGACTGTATTCAGAACCTCCAGGACCACCCAACGCCGCCATTACTCAGCTTTCACCGCCTGTCTTTGTGCTATTGGCGGGAAAATGTCTAAGCTCGCGGTGCATCATGTCATACGAAATAAAGTTCAGCATGCATATAAAAGTTTACCATGTATGTTTAAAGTTCGTCATGTGTATTCGAAGTTTACCATGTGTAATTAAAGTTATCGGTATATATTTGAAGTTTCCTAATTATATTTAAAGTTTGGCATGTATATCTGAACTTTAGCATAAACATATTGAAAGTTTTGCACATATATTTGAAATTTGGCATGTGTCCTTAAAGTTCGGCACGTATATTTAAAGTTTAGCAAATAGAGCATGAAGAGTTCAGCACGAATATTTTATGTTAAGCATATATCAGAAAGGTTCATAATAATGTCCAGTATGGCGCCTCATATATGTATGTATCTTTATATATATATCCATGGATTCCGGTCACACAAAAATGCCGTGTGCAAGCTCGGGGACAGGTATGTTGTTGAACAAATCGTACTTAGGTACCGTATTGAAGCAAATCGATTTGCCCTCGTTATTTTTTCCCTTGTATGGATCTCTCGCAAGTTGTTTACATTATTTGAACACTGAAGCCAGTAAATAATTTAAGACCGGCAAAAGAAATGGCTTTCTTGGTGCCTGCGGCTGGTTTCGCCACCTCAGTAACTCGACAAGTTATGACTTGATAGAGCAGTTCTGAAAGTTAGCACCTTTGGAATATGCATTTGCCAACTGTTCACTTTTTGCAGCAACGCTTTGTCTTGCTTCTTTCTGATTTATATGAACAAAAGACGTAAGGGAACTTGCTTGGTGTCAGAACATTTGCTAACCGACTAACTGTATTAAAATGACATTCTTTCCTGAAGTTGAATGGATGTCGATTAATATAAATCTTGGGAGTTTTCACGTTCTGGTAACCACTTACCTGAGCTGCACAATCGCAGGTAAGTCTGAATCGAGTAGCTTTGAAGTACAAGTTTTGAGAACGGAATTGTTTCCGGCAGCTTTGAAAAGTAGTTTCCCGACTTCATTCTTCCCTAAGGGAGACTTCTCGTACGAAATATTACCGCCTGGATTTTGCTGGTGTTTATTGGTAAAGTTGAATGAAGATTCTGGTTCATTCATCTCTGTACGACGATTACTTTTGAACATTTTGCAGTATTTAAGCAGACAGCGTTCATGGTCAATTGTTTGAGAAGTGGGATAGAACACTCGTCATCCAGAAGAGTTGTCAAGGCCATGACAGTCTTTGGATGCTTTCTCCGCTTTCCACACAAAGATTTCATTGCCTCAATCAAGATTTTTTTTGTTATGAAATGTCACCCCATTGAAGACGTTAGGATGTATTTTTGGCTCGAAACAAAAATACAAGGTAAACAGCCACCAGGTAACTGGCTGCAAAGCTACTTGTTTTTGGTCACCGAATTATCCTTCGTTAAAACAGTTGTCCGCTTCAGTCTTTCTCACTTCAAAAGTGATTTGTGCATGATGACCTTTACCGTATTCGATCGGCGATTCTTTCATCAGGATTTTAAAACTTCTCAAAAGAGTTTAAAGCCGTCTGTGTGTAAATTTACTGTTGAACCCTTTGTTTTGAGGTGCCACTGAATGCTTAGTTGAAAATACGCAAGAGTTGCAGGTTTTTTACGCCATTTTTCTTTTTTGTTGATGTTTTGCCTTGGAAAAAGTACGTCTTTTACTTCCCTCTTCTCGTTCTTCTTTCGACAAAACTTTCACAAGGTTTGCTTGTCGTATTTTGGTTTATGTTTTGTATTATCCAATATTTGGTCAGCGATAAAACTGCAGAATTCGTTCATGTTTTCTTTGTTTACATCGTCGATTTCGTAATTCCTTTCATCTTCGTCACCAAAGTCTTGTACTTCAGCATTAGTACTTAGCATAAACCCTTATAATAGCAGATCTTAAACACATTTGTAACCAACTTTGAAGTAATGTATAATTTATTAATTTTTTAAGTCAAAAAATGTCAGAAAAATATTCAATCATGAGCTGTCCGTAATGCCGGTATCCGTTTAATAATATATGAAAATGCTCCACTTTCAAGACGGAAGATCTGTTCGGATTGTTGTTTATTTGCGGCCAAATTCTGTGAGGATTCTTTTTTTTGAATGTTGTCTTCCAGTTATGGTCAGGAGGATTTGTCTTTTTGAGAATTTTGAATAATTATCATTGTTATTTGGATTCTCCAGAGATATATTGAAAGGGTGGGCGAGGGGTTGTTGCGTGCACGTATTTCTAGTTCATTCAATATTGAACCGGCACAGAACAACAAACCCGATAGTAAGGAGGTATACCTACTTGCAGGCTGAATATATAACAATTGAGAGCACAGTAGAAAACAAACACAACAAATGGCATAGAAAAAGTAATACAAAATACTGTGAATGTCTGCAGAGGCAGGCATTGACAGATGAGGACCTAAATGAAAGAAAAACGTTCATAAAGGCCGTAGGGATGGAGAGTACCAAGTTTGTAAATGAGACGCTGTTCGTGTTTCTTGCGGGTATCATTCGCACAAGTGATGGAGAGGATGGCACAAACTTTTATGTCAGAAATGGAGTGGTTAACACTGTTGAAATGCCTAGCGACAGGTTTGTTGCACTCGTTGTTTTTTATATCACGCAGATGTTCAGCAAATCTGTCACCTAAACGTCTTCCAGTTTCTCCAATGTAGAGTTTGCCACATTTACTGCAGGAGATGCAGTAAATGAGGTTGGAGGAAACGTACGTAAAACTGTGCTTGATTTCAAACTTACATTTTGGGGGCCGAAATAGAGGTAGTGGGATTAAGGTGCTTGCAAAGTCTTGCACACAGGACGAAGACAACAAGAAGTGCCAGTGGGTGACACCTGGTCTTGTCGAAGTGAACTGTGTACTAGGGTTTCTCGGATGTTTTTGCGATGTTTTAAAGATACTAAGGGGTTATCGGAGAAAATGTTTCAGGAAGATGTTTCAGGGTTATTTTTAAGTATTTCAAAATTCCGGAAAATATTTCTTACTTTAAAATTAAATGGATGGAAAGTTAAAAAAAGTGGTACTTTTTTGTTGTTGGAAATGTTAGTGGGGGTTCTCCTAGGGTGTTGGAACGGGGAATGTTGGAGGCCTTTTGAAAGGCAGTGTCTAAAAGATGAGAAGGATACCCACGCTCAACAAAAAAGCTTCTCATTTCCATAGCTTTGGCAAGGAAGTCATCATCTTCACTGCAAAAGCGGCGTAGACGAAGGAGCTGAGAGTAAGGAATAGAAGTTTTGGTGTGTTTAGGGTGACAGGAAGAGAAGAGGAGGTAGCTGTGTGAGTCAGTAGGCTTGTAAAAGACAGATGTGCTTAGCCCATTGCTATTTATGAATACAAGAATATCCAAGAATGATAGACTGATCTCAATGATCTCTCAAGTGAACTGGAGCGCTGGATGGAAATTATTGACAAATTTAATGAAGCAATCCAGTTCAGTGCGCGAACATGATGCAGTGCCAACGCAGTCATCAATGAACCGACCATAGAAATCAGGTAATGGACCAGTGTAGCATTCAAAGATTTGTTTTTCCACATAACCAACAAACAAGTTGGGATATTTAGGACCCATTTTGGTTCCCATGGCAACACCACTTATTTGCTGGTAGTGTTCACCATCAAAAAAAAACTTATTGAGGGTGAGCACGAACTCAGCCAAGTGCACCAAAGTGGTGGTAGATGGCACCAAAGGGTGGTGCCATGGTGGTGTGAAGGGCTGATTTGTACCGGGAAGAAGCTCAGAGACAACTAAGTCACACCACTTTTTACCATAATGTTGACAGTGATTTGACATCCAATCACAACACCATCATTCGATCCACCATCAATCAACTCATCCATACTGGAGAATTACACAGGTGATTATCGAATTTCTATGGTCGGTTCATTGATGACTGCGTTGGCACTGCATCATGTTTGCGCACTGAACTGGATTGCTTCATTAAATTTGTCAATAATTTCCATCCAGCGCTCCAGTTCACTTGAGAGATCATTGAGATCAGTCTATCATTCTTGGATATTCTTGTATTCATAAATAGCAATGGGCTAAGCACATCTGTCTTTTACAAGCCTACTGACTCACACAGCTACCTCCTCTTCTCTTCCTGTCACCCTAAACACACCAAAACTTCTATTCCTTACTCTCAGCTCCTTCGTCTACGCCGCTTTTGCAGTGAAGATGATGACTTCCTTGCCAAAGCTATGGAAATGAGAAGCTTTTTTGTTGAGCGTGGGTATCCTTCTCATCTTTTAGACACTGCCTTTCAAAAGGCCTCCAACATTCCCCGTTCCAACACCCTAGGAGAACCCCCACTAACATTTCCAACAACAAAAAAGTACCACTTTTTTTAACTTTCCATCCATTTAATTTTAAAGTAAGAAATATTTTCCGGAATTTTGAAATACTTAAAAATAACCCTGAAACATCTTCCTGAAACATTTTCTCCGATAACCCCTTAGTATCTTTAAAACATCGCAAAAACATCCGAGAAACCCTAGTACACAGTTCACTTCGACAAGACCAGGTGTCACCCACTGGCACTTCTTGTTGTCTTCGTCCTGTGTGCAAGACTTTGCAAGCACCTTAATCCCACTACCTCTATTTCGGCCCCCAAAATGTAAGTTTGAAATCAAGCACAGTTTTACGTGCGTTTCCTCCAACCTCATTTACTGCATCTCCTGCAGTAAATGTGGCAAACTCTACATTGGAGAAACTGGAAGACGTTTAGGTGACAGATTTGCTGAACATCTGCGTGATATAAAAAACAACGAGTGCAACAAACCTGTCGCTAGGCATTTCAACAGTGTTAACCACTCCATTTCTGACATAAAAGTTTGTGCCATCCTCTCCATCACTTGTGCGAATGATACCCGCAAGAAACACGAACAGCGTCTCATTTACAAACTTGGTACTCTCCATCCCCACGGCCTTTATGAATGTTTTTCTTTCATTTAGGTCCTCATCTGTCAATGCCTGCCTCTGCAGACATTCACAGTATTTTGTATTACTTTTTCTATGCCATTTGTTGTGTTTGTTTTCTACTGTACTCTCAATTGTTTTATATTCAGCTTGCATGCAGGCTTACCCCCTCACTATCGGGTTTGTTGCTGTGCGCGGGCTCATTATTGAATAAGTTTTCATTTTGTTATGGTTACGTTTCTGTCACTGGTTAATTTTGTTTCACATGACTGCTTGCATAATTTGCTATATAAGCAACAAGTTTGTTCATTCTGTTTCTCTTTGTACTAACTCTCCAGACGAAGGGCCTATTCTCGAAACGTCGAGGATAGAATATTTTTATCTGTTTCAGATAGTGGCAAGCGAGAATCCCTCCCTTGGGGTTGTATGGAAAAGTGGATTTATGATATTTTGTTCATCGCTGCAAGTTTACTTGAAAGTTGGTTGACACTAACAAACTTGGGATATTTGTACAAAGCGCACATACCATATCCACAAGATAAAACTTTACCAGTAAACACAGCTATTCAGTCTTCCACGATCGAATTAAAATTTCACACATGGAATCACGCCATAACGTGGATAAGACGCAATTCAATGGATTAACAATTTTAAAAAAATTTAGCTTTGGTGATTGAAAACATGGGTAGTGCTTTTTACTCGTTAGCACATATCCAAGGAATAGTCATCCTGAGGAAGTGGCAGGGAGGGTGGAGGCCATGTGTTGGGGAAGCTATGTCCTTTTCGATCTGGGAAAAATTGATAATTTTTAGAGAAAAAATTTCGGAAAAGATCTAAAGGATTTAGAAGTTGTGCATAGAGATAATTCACAAGAATTTATTAACAATGTACAAAATCGTTGTCCGATCATATTACATTTTTAAAATTTTCCGACCACGTCGTTTGGCACCCGATCGGGGACTTAATCCACCAAAGTATAGAATTTCAGTCTCCACCTCAAAAGTATCTGGGTTTGAACAAAAGTCCCAAAATTGTTATAGCTATGCACTTTTTTATTGTATGACAATAAAGGGTAGTTAATTATTCACCAAAGTGGAGGTGAATATATTATATTAGTAAAATTACACAGGTGATTATCGAAAATCCTGCATGGTGACTGACCATAAAAATTACCTCATAAATCTCACTAGTAGAAACTTAGTCGAGTACTATTGCAAATCCTGCATTCTGATTGGCTACGCTACTCGCTATCTATTCGTCGATAGATAGCGAGGAATAAAAATGGCTTCCGCCTCTCGTTTTTGTGAAGTTTCTGAAGACGATATAGAATGCTTACTTGAAAGTGCAATCCAGGAGAAGACGAAAAATGTTCTTCGCAACGTGTGTTTCAACCAATTAACAATTAGATTATGAACTCGAGATTTCTATGAGGTGAGGTCAACTATCACCTCATAGAAATCTCGATCTCAAAATCTAATTGGTAAATAGTCACCGACAGGTGATTATAACAGTGGAGGCTCAAAAACAAAATGGCGACTACCTTTGTCAATGTGACCGAGGAGATTTTAAAAGTGCTAGTTCACTACTTTCTTTCAAATAATCACCTGTGTAATCATACTAAAAGAATTATTCTCCTCAGATTCAGGGAATATTATTGAGTAATTTCATTGACTTCGTCTCGGAAATTATTAAACAATATTCATTTCGCCTTCAGCGAATAATTGTTAAATAATTATAGTAGTGGATATTTGTCGGGTGATGAATAACGTGGCCCAGCAAATAACTTCAAAAAGATACAATAAATAGGTATAAAGTAAAAGCATTTCAGAAGAATTTATTTGCTAGCGTTAAGTATCCCAAACTATTTGCAAAAACAGATGTGACAGAAGGTCAAAGACGTGGTAATTCAAACTAAAGGTGAACAGGAAATCATAAACTCGACATAGCAGGAAAACGTTAAACAAAGACAAAAAGTGAGATATTAACTAACGATCTGAATCTGGACTGCCGTTTTGTAATTGAACTGTTAATGGTCAAGCATTTGTAAGACTAATAATGAATAATTCTTTTTAAGACTTTTGCGACTGTTGGTATGATTGATTTTGGACAATAGTTATTAAGATCAGATTTTCTGCCACTTCTATGAACAAATAAGTTCATAAATCATATCCTCACTCATTGATGTGATATTACGAATATTACAGAAAAACGAATCCCAATCACTACACAAAACAACACCTAATCACATAGACAAAGCTACACTCCACATTCTCCCATCCCAGATAGCGTTACTTCAGTCCTGGTAGTTTTCTACCATTCGTCTAGTCAAGGGACGATGACCTTGTGATGTGCTTTCTTACTATCCGAACAACTCGATGGGGTTGGAGATGAGTCCAGGACACCAGACTTAGAAGTTGAGAATAACTCCCCACCCAATGTTATACGGATTTCCTTAGATCAGATCCTACTTCCGTCAGTCGAGAGGAGTGAGGGGAAGAGTTTTTGAAACTTAGTAAAATAGATACCGCTGCCAAATGATATACTCATGGCTGGCTCAAGACATGGTTAGCAGCAAAGAAATCCTTACTATGTTTTATTATGAGACGACATTGCAGCACATTCTTACCGACTAACAATGCCAAGGTAACGCAAAATATCAGCTTAAAGAGATAGAAAAGAAAGCAAAAGGATCTACTTTAGTACTGCTTTTAAGACGTGATGTTATAGCTGGAATTCGAGTCAAGTATTTAACCGATTCACAAATGGATGTCGAGGATAGGAGAAGCCATCGCCCCCTCACCCCTACCCTCACTCTTACGATATATTTTGCGACATAACCGACCTATGGAAGTGAAGAAATACAAGAGCAAATCTGATTGACAATGTTTACCGGAAGGTTCACCAAGAATATTAGTAGACCAACCGCGTCCTAAGGAGACGACTTTAAGAGGGGTATGTATCCAAATTTATAGCTTCCTTCACTGACCAATCTGAAATGTTTTGCCGACCGATAACTCAATTTCCACCATTTTTTCTGACCAGTCATACAAGTTACTTTATGATAAATATCTGGGTGCAATTTTCATCAAGCGTGGTAAGGAGTTCCACGATACTTCACACAGTGGTGGATTTAGGGGTATTCACATGAAGCACGCGAATAACGTAGATTTCACCAAATTTACACCGACTATTTTATTGTGCCTTGCGTGATTCGGTCATTGCTTCATGCAATTTCCATCCAGATTTCACGGGAATGGATCCCGTTTTATTCCAGATTCCAGAACCCTTTTCCAGTTTTTATGACGGCTAAATGAGTCTTCTGTTTTGATTTGCACAACAGCGGGTACCACCAATAAGGCCATGAGCTGTGCACCACTTGGAGCACAATCTGGGCATTTGATTGGTGCAGAGAATCTGTGATCTTTACGATCGCTTATTGGCTGAAAAAATCGAATTTACACATTCCCATTGGTTTAAATTTGTGCATGTAGTGCACGACAGCTTGTGCTACATGTGAAATATGATTGGTCCATTGGTTGAAGCAGCGAAGCACTTGCGATCAGCCACGAAATTCTGTTCTCGTGACATGTGATACGGCAAGCGCCTATTTTGCAAATCTTCTGTATTGAAATCTGGAATTAATAGGATTCAGAATGTATTCCTATGAATCTGTTCAGTCTTTGCTGAAGTCTAACGACTTATCAATGATTAAACGCGCGTATAGCGATTTATTTGAACGAATAGACGTTTCAAAGTCTAAGTCAACCGACGAACTCCTCACAGCTATGCTCAGTGAGGATCATGGTCTGGCTAGAAATGTTGGGGCTGAATTCTTTGTTCCAGTGGCATCTCGTCAACAAAAGAAATGTTTTGCGATTAGGTAAGTTGTGCTTCAATTTTCTATGACTGTCTTAGGTCACTTGGTAAAATATCTTGCTTTCTAAATTTCATCAGCACGTTGCGAAGCATGACAGCATGCCGCTGGTGGAATTAGCATAAATGTGCGTTACACAATTGCATTGGAATTTCCCATTAAAAATCAAAAGGGTGGCAATATGATGGGCATTAAGAACCAAAATTAAACTCTGTTAATATTATATCAGTATCATGACTAGATTTATGTTGACACTCTGTTTTCCCTTTTGTTGAATTGTATATTTGTTGTGCTTTTAATAGATCTGAAGCATCGGGCAACTGTTTGTACAGTTCTGCATCTTTGGTAATGGCAGGTGACGACAGCATGATCCAACTTTTAAGGATTTTAACCTCTCTCGAGCTTTTCTTGAATGCTGGTTATTATTGTGAACATCCTTGTTTTGTCTCTGCAGCTTCTGAGCACTGTGAGTACTCTCTTGCTAATATTTTGCCTTTGTCAGTGTCATTTAAAGCTTTTGATTCTGGCTTTACTAAGGAATCTTTAGTAAAATATGAAGCTATTTTGAACTGTGCTGATAAACAGTGGTCATCATTTTTGTGTATTCTTGGTCTGTCTTCTATTTTATGCAGATGCATAATTACTTATTATCCTGACTTTGGAGAAGAGAGGTATAAATCTTTATTAAATAGATGTGTTCAGCCACGCCAATTAAACAAGTTTAATGATCCACTTCATATTTTATTTTGTCATGAAGGTCTTGTAAAAGCTGGAGAGATTTTTCAACCGAATCACTTTGTTCCTATTCTATTTTGTTCTCATCAGCCAATTAAGAGAAAGTCAGCTGCAACTAATGAACCATCCTCTACTTCAAAGAAACCTAAGCAACTGGCTATTATGCCAAAAAGCAACAATCAACCTAAACCAAATATATTGAATTTTTTTCATCCAACTGGAAAACCCCTTGTAACTTAAGATACTGCTGTTAAAGCCCCTAATAAAATTTTTTCATCTTCTCAGCAACTAACCACTCTTTCTTTATCTTCTAATAATGCTGAGCCTAAATTGCAACAAGCAACAGATGCAGTCAAGCTACCCATGACCTCAAGTACAACAATGCCATTGTTAAAGACTGCAACTGCTGAAGAGGTAAAACTGGTAAATTCAACAATGACTTTTGATGTTGCCTTCTTTCAGGAAAAGGCCAAAGGTATGACCAATTCAGAAATATGTAATTTAGTCAAGAATGTGTTTAAACCAGATGAAAATTTTACTTTCCCTAAAACTGCAGATTCTCAAGGCAGATTTTGGAGTTTTCGTTACGAATGGCTAAAAATGTATCCATGGCTTTGTTACTCTCCAGCTAAAGATGCTGGTTACTGTTTGTCTTGTGTTTTGTTTGGAGATCGTTTCCCTGGTAAGGCAAGAAGAATTCAAACTTTATATTCTCGACCTATAAATTTTTGGGTCACTGCAGCAAATGTTTTGAAGCGGCATGCTGGGCATGGTAGTGGGGGAGAAATGGGCTTGCATGCTTGTACTTATCCTATTTTGAGTTCATTGATTTCTCAAATGTCAAGCAAAACCTTACCAATCGAGACAATTATTGACACCAACCTTAAAAAAGAAATCCAGGAAAACAGGAAGAAATTATCATCAATTGTTGATACTGTGATTTTTTGTGGGCGTCTTGGTATTCCTTTACGTGGTCATCGAGATGATGCCAAATACCATTCTGAAATTGGTTGTTATTCCTCTGGTGGTGTTGGTAATTTTGTGGAATCTTTAAATTTTAGAGTCGGAGCAGGTGATAAGTTTCTAGAAGATCATTTACAGACATGTGGAAAGGACAGTACATATATTTCTAAAACAAGTCAAAATAAAATCATCAACTGTTGTGGGTAAGTGATCACTGAACAAATCACAGAAGATGTCAAGAAAGCTAAGTTTTTTTCTATTCTTGCTAATGAAGCTGCTGACTTTTCTCATAAAGAGCAACTTGCCTTTATTTTGCGTTTTGTTGATGCAGATATGAATATCCGGGAAGAGTTTATTTCATTTCTTCATTGCAAGTGGGGCTTAAGTGGTAGTGACCTTGCTAAACTTATTCTAGATGCCTTGGGTGAACTAACTTTGTCCATTGAAAATTGCAGAGGGCAAGGGTATGATGGTGCTGGTGCTGTAGCTGGACACATCAATGGTTTGGCAGCCCAACTATTACGACTTAATAGAAAAGCGCTCTACACTCATTGCTATAGCCATCGTCTCAATTTATCTGTCTGTGATTCTTTAGCTATTGTGAAGGTTAAAAACATGCTAAAACATGTTAATGAGGTTTCCCATTTCATTCGTGTTTTTCAGACGCGTAGTATCCCATTTGAAAAAAATATTAAAGCGCATCTACCTGATTCAGAAACTCGAAAAAGCAAATTAATTGATGTTTGTAGGACTAGGTGGGTTGAACGTATTGAAGGTTTAGACACTTTTTAGGAACTTTTTATTCCCCTTTTTTATACTCTGGATGAGATGGCTGTCAACTTAGATGGTGAATTTAGCCCTGCTGTTTCTAGTGATGCAGCATCACATTTGACGCGTATTTGTAAGTTTGATTTTATTGTAGCATTAGTCATAACCAGACATGTCCTTGATGCAACTTTGGCCGTAACACAGTTACTGCAGGGGGAAGAGCATTGATATCATGGATGGACTTCATTTGATTGAGAGTTTGAAGAAGGAAATGGCTATAATGCGTAATTCCGTCGATCATTTTCACGATGCTTGGTATGAAGAAGCTTTGCAACTTGCTGCCAAAGTAAGAGTGGAGGAGACCAAGCCAAGAACAGTTGGTATACAAACAGCGAGGGCAAATATACCGTTCACTACTGTTTCTAATTACTTTAAACGTATTTTCACTGTTCCTTTGATTGACCACCTTAATTTATCTTTGAAGACACGTTTTGATACTGATAGCATTAATGTTTACAAAGGCTTATGTATCGTTCCTGCCAAAATGATTTCTTTTATAAGCCAAGGCGTTGACTGGAAAGCACAGTTTAAAACAGTAGCTTGTTTTTACCATGACGATTTGCCAAACCCTTTAGCTTTGGATGCAGAACTGTCTTTATGGAGTACTTATTGGACAACTTTTAAAGGACCTCGTCCTTCCAATATTTCTACCACGTTAAAATCCGTGCGGGTTGATGGTTTTGTAAATATTAAAACAATTTTGCGTATTTTAGGAACGTTACCTATTACACCATGTGAGTGCGAACGATCAATTTCTTCTCTTAGAATGCTGAAGGATTATAAAAGAAGTACCATGGTTAAAGATCGTTTAAATGGCCTTGCTCTACTGAAAATCCATCAAGAAATCGTGCCTGACACCAACAAAGTTATTGACAAATTTGCAATTGGTAACACACGTCTAAAATTTATGTAAGAGAGAAATATTGTCAATTTTACCTTAACCCTTCACTGGCAGCGTTGCCATACGCCAACTAATTATATTTGCTCTGTCTAACGCCAGACGATTTTACTTGTCAAAGGAAGACCTCCTGAAATGTGCTAAGCAAAGTTGATATAAGCCAAATTACGCTATACATAGAGTTATTGATCAAGGTCCACTGTTCTTTTTAGAATCGTTGAATCCACTTGGACAAAAAATTATTTTATATAATACAGATTTTAAAACAAGTACAGCTTAATGGTTTTTGCTAGATTTATTATTAAAAGATGCAATTTCTTTTACTAGTGCGTATTTCCCTACATGAAATAGCGTGCTTGTAATATTCAGTCATCTTTGCCGGCGGTAACGTTTGCGCTCTAAAACATTCTTATTGCTCATCGTGTACATGACCATGAAACTAGTTAGCTAGTTATTTTCATTTTTATTTAGTTAACTAGTTATTTTTCAGGAAACTAGTTAGCATTTAGGTCTTATGTTTCGGGCCCCTGGGATGGGGGGTAAAGGGTTAGAACCGACTGGGATGAAGTGCAATGTTGAGCTATTGCACGTCCACGAAAAGTCCCAAAGAGTCTCCCATTTCTAACCAAACTCCTATGGCTCTTGCATAGGTGTGAAGGCGAGTTGCTGGCGCCTGAAAACCAGTTTGCTCATAACAGGCTAATTTCATTGGCCGTCCATGTCTGGTCTTACGCCATGCATTGCGCAAATGTTATGGTTACGTCCTAGGCATGCTGACGAGCCCTGACATCGGGCGAAACGGTCTGCTAATACGTCACAAAAACATGCAACGTGTTAGTCCTTCTCGAAAACCACTGCAGCAATGTACTTTACTGGAAAAATTGCTCGGAAAGTTTGTGAATAATGTTTGAAAAATCCCAGATCCGCCACTGACTTCACATCAAGAGACAAAATTCGTCCAAAGTAATTACCGTGATGAAGTTTGTTTATTATAATATTATAAGTTCTGACGTTTTAAGGTAATCATTGGCAGAACACCAAACCAGGTCTTATCCTCAGGTACAGCAAACTGGCTGAAGCCAACAGTCAACAATTCATGGAACTTATTTTTGATTAATTTTCACAATTTGCAGTTTTAAGTAAAAAGTCTTCTGACTTTCTATTCTTCCTTTAAAGAAGTCTCGTTATACAATTCTTTCACTAATATGTCGAGAAAGAATAATTTATTCTAATCTTTTTTTGTTAAAAAAAAAAACAAAAGCCTAATCATATTTTCCAGTTCTTCCCCCTAAAATTCCCAATTGCTCCTTGTGGACAGATAAGATTCACCGACAAGGAAGCTACAACTCTCTTGCTCCTTTCTGGCACCATCCCGGGCAGATAAGCCTCAAAAAGGAAGCCTTGTCTTGGTTACCTGGTAGCAAGTCATTCATGAGTGTAAATCACTAACATTGCTCGCCGGTTATCACCATGTGAATTGTTGGGTTGTACCCAGGTCATTGCAACGTAAATCGCTGGGGTTATGCCCAGGTTATCGCATGGCTAAATCACTGGGATTTTACCAAGGTTATCGCCAATGTAGACCATTGGGGTTGCACCAAGGTTATCGCAATGTATATCTCTTGGGATGCACCGAGAGGATCTCAGTTTAAGTCATTTGGGGTTTCAACCAGATTACCGCAATGTAAATCACTAATGTTGCATCCACCTTATCGCCACTGTAAATCACTGGGGTCACACTCAGATAATGTAAATCACTGAGGCTGCACCGAGATTATGGCAATGTAAATCACTGGGGTAGTACCGAGATTATGGCCAATGTAAATCACTGGGCTTGTAGACCAACTCATTGCATTGTAATTCACTGGGATTGCACCCAGGTAATTGCAATTTAAATCACTGAGGTTGTACTTAGGTTATCTCAATGTAAATCACCGGAGTATTACCTAGGTTATCGCAGTGTAAGTCACTGGAGTTGCACCAGGGTTATTACAATGTAAATCACCGCTGTTGGAGCAAAGTTATTGCGATGTAAAACACTGATGCTGTACCCAGGCTATCGTAATGTAAATGATTGCGGTTCCACCCATGCCAAGCCCATTGCATTGTAAATCCGTCGGGGTGTACCCAGGTTATCACAATATCAATAGCTGAGGTAGTACCCATTGAGGGACTCCAGCCTTCAGACCTATTACAAAGTTTTAAAAAAACAGGGTGTAATTTGGCTTTCACGAGGTTCACTTTAAAAGATTAATTTTCGTATTTCGTAGTCAATATTTTGATCGACAAGAAGAATGAAAAGATATGGCTTGAAACGTTTGTGCAGTTCAAGTACCATGTTTTGGCCTAGTAAAAGAGAACCAGACGCATGATTCTGTTGGCAGCGTTAACAAGCAAATGCAATCGACGATAACATCTTCAAACACCACTAGGGAGAATGTTTTGTTGCAGAAAAACAATGACAATTTTGATTGCTGACAACTGCCCAAACATTTACATTCTCACTTCAGCACTTCAAATAATGCGTATCGACAATTTATCCAGACGTCGAAAGTAGTTTCTAGCTCGTAAATAAAAGCTCGCTAGATTTTAATACTCTCTTATGACTCACTGTTGAACTGGAAACTGAAGATCGTTGAAGCAATGGGTAGGTAGCGGGGTTAATCCATAGAACACTGCCCCTACTCTTGGCTACACCACGGCTCATGTGTGATGTTTTTTCCAAGTACCAATCAAAATCATCATGTTACCTGTACAAATATCTAGCAAAGTAATCTATATACATACTTATTGAACAGTTGCTATGACATTTTAACCTGAGTACACCTGTACATAACAAAACGCAACGGTCTATTAAAACATGGAACCCTGAGACACAGCAATTCCCACGTTAGGCCAAAAGTCAACTTCTCTCTAATTTAATTCTTTGAATTCACACTTTTGAATTCAAATCTCGGTTTCTTATTACATCGTGTTAGATCTAGCTTATAAAGTAAGTCCTTATCTAAATTGATTAATGTGGTCTTACACTTTAAAAATAGGTTTTTCTGTGTTAAAGAATTTAGGGGAAGTCATTTCAGAGCATTGTAGGAAAACAAATTTGAATTATCAAAATCATTTTTTAAATTTATCAGTTGCCATGGTAACCAAAATAATAGAGCACGAACAATAAAATAGTGTACCCACTTTAAACCTGATAGAGTTCAACCAAACGATCCGTGAAATTTTATATAGGTTTTAGTGCATTAGAAGGGAGATACTCTAGGTGCTAAACCTAAAAGACGCCTATTTTTTAGACGTTTTTGAGACTATTTTTCAGATTCTTATAGAAAACACTCAAAATGTCAGAAATAGTTACTATAATATGTACAATATTAAGAAGTGTTTCAACAATAAATTGTATTTTATAGGTTCAGTTCCTAAACTGTTATTTTTGCTATCTGTGCTAAAAATATCGATACAATCTGTAAAAAGGTAAACTTAATTTCCGTTTAAAAAAGATGCTTTTAAACAGCTTCAACAACTGGAGAAAAGCAGATTCAAAACATATTAAATATTCCGAACACACTTTGTAGTCTTTCAGCGCCTTCAGAAAGAATCTACAGAAAATTTTTATATGCTCAATGTTTTCATAAGGTTCTAGACTCAAGGCCAACGAAAAAAATTCTAGAGATCATTCAAGATCACCGTGGAGAAGAACTTTAATTTTTCGGGAGAATTCGACATTTAGGGCGTAAGACCAACTTAACAAAGATTCTGTCATCATGCTTACGTATACCTATGTGATCTAAAATGTAGTCATTCACAAAGTCGAAACAAAACATAAGACAATGTAAGTATTTCTGAGGAACAAATAAAACAAACATAAGCACAAGCACAAGGTATGAATGCCATAACCAACGCAACCATGAAAGCAATACAAAAGTGAAACAAAGATTCTTTAGTCTTGTGTTTGTACTTTCGTTTGCATCACTTTTGAGTGAACAAGCCATACGATTGTTCTTCCAGACCTATGTGATTAACTATTTTGAGCACAAACCCTGCTTGTTATTGCCTCACCAAAGTAGCAATACCACCTGGAGGCTCCTGTCATTATCTCGTACATAACACAATTGTTTATGATAATAAAGTATATACGATGGACAATTAAACTGATTAAAGGACTGTTAAATGTTTGAAATCTGCTCCGCAAATCATGAATACTTCTGAATCTCATCAAATATCATTTTACTTGTTAAATCTTAGTGTTCCACTGACAAGTAATTAACTGAAAATAAAAACCAATACTTCTTTCAGTCTTTTCTCTTGTCTATTCAGAACTTATTTGTAAAGTTCACACGCGCTTAATTGCATCGACGAAAATAAGCCACTTAACAACAGGAATCAGAATTCGTCGAATAAGATAAGTGCATGCCTAACTTGAAATTTCTAAACGAACTAACCAGATAGGTATCTCGATTTTCTGTCTCACTTGAAACGGTAAGATTATCCAACAAAATCGATTTTTCTTAGTGTTTTACTCTTCAATTTATATCAATAATATCACGGATTGGTAAACATCTAGCATGTTATTACAATTCAGACATAATACTGGTATGTCTCGACGTAACACTGGGATGTAAATCCCACAGGAAACACTCCTGTGCCGGATTTAATGTAAGAACTTTGTTGAACGCGACCAGTGAAGTTGCTTGTAAATTTCTAGATTTATAGCACTGCTCTGGGTCGCGTTTAGTAACCTTAAATATTCAATCAGGCATATACAAAGCGTGTTCAAATTTCTTCGAGAAGAAGATTTCGAGTTATAACCTTCTGGTAATCCTTAACTAGATGGCGACTACGATTTAAGTATCTTACCTCAGTGCCGATAAAATCTAATGAAATGAAATGATACTCCCGCTGAACGTGATCAAAACTTGCAATCTTAACGGATCTTCTTACGTACCAATAAATTTCTCACACTAGTTTCCTTTCAATATTTTACAATTACGTTGGCTTATTAAATCCAGGTTGACCAATGGCATGACACATTCCATCTTCCTGATTGATACCTTGATCAGTTGGGGAGGAATTAATTCTCAATTGGCTATTGCCAAATGTGATGCACCCCTCCCCATTTCCTCAACCTACAAAGTGCAAATGTAGATTAAGGGGGGAGTGAGAGACAAGCTACTTACATTTGCATGTGTTCTGACCAACTTATGATCAGTGGAAACAACCGGTTTTGCTCAGACATTTTACTAAAATTTAGTTCAACAAAACAAAATGGGAAATCTACAACAAATGTCGCTATGACATAACAGTCAAAGAAATTTCAATTTATCCTGTGGAATATCTAATTAACAAACAGATTTCGTTTTGTTGTCTAAGTTAGGTTGCAACTTTGTAAAAACAAAAGGGATTTACGTGACGAAGACGACCTGGTCACTGACGTTTTTACCATATTGTGACGTCTTCTGTACACCTGCATAAAAACCTGGTTTGAATTTATAGACCTTTTGGATTTACTCCCGTGTTGGAGGAAAAATACTTACAAATAAAAGAATTACATGAATTATTTAATCTGTTCAACGTCCGAACTTTATAGTTGTCCTGCAGATGGGTCGTTTTGCTTATGAATTAACGTGGTCAAAAGAGTTGTAACGGACTAAAGGCAGCCAATTTTGTTCGTTAAATGCCATGTTGTCAGGTCAGGTTAGTGCTTTTGACGTAAGATCGAGTATTACTGATTCCGGGCGTAATTTTCGACCGCATATGTGATTTTCAACTTTTTTGTCGCCAAAATAAGAGGAAAAAATCGCCCATGTTTCAGCTCAAGCACAGGAGGCTTGACAGCATAAAAATTGCAAACAAGAATAAATTGCAGCAAATCCACTAGTTAGATCTTTAGTTACAATCTGGCTATGGTCTTTGGTACAACCACCTTACAAATTATATCATTTCGTGCATTGACGATACGACATTTAAGCCAATTAGAAATGAATACAAACCACTTCCAAATTTCTCTTTTTCTATTTTTATATCTCAGTGTCTGTTAGTCAGCTTTTCGGTGCCAAAATTTGTCTTTTCATGTAGCCATCACTGCCAATTTAAGTTAGACATACGTCTAAAAAGCAAACATTGGATTCTTGTTTTTCGTGTTGAAGCTTTTCTTTTATAGTAAACTCATAAATTTAGAAAAAGTGTACATTACCATCGATTATGACTGTCGATAATGGTCTTGTTTTTAAGAAATATCCCCCCAGGTTTTTTTACATGAATTTACGCCCCTGCATGAAGCGTGAAGAGCATTTTGAAAGCAGAGATGAGGAATGGGTTGAGAAGAGAAACTTCTGAATGGTCACGCTGAAGATGCAGCGAAGATACATTTTAAAATTGATACTGGAAAGTATTTAAGGACTGCTATATAACTAATCTATCAGCAGTATTCGCTAGGGAAACAAAATCACTTATAATAGCCCAATGGCAGAACGATGGAAAAATACAGTTAGTCCAAGTTTTCCTCATGTACTAGAACAATATTAAGAAATATCAAATGTTATACATATTATCCGTATACATGTTAGTCTCATCGTGTGGTGTATTACATTGTCTAATGACGACACCATTGCCTGATGATGCAGGAATGTCTGGTTATTATTTTTGACTCTATGCTTTGAACGCAAGCATTTCTGAAGTAAACATCGTTAAAGAATTTGTGTATAATTCACAAGGAAAAGGGTAGCATGTCAATGCACTCGAACTTTTTAAGAGAGCTTTCAAAGGTGAAGAGTTTTATTTATCAAGAAAAAAATAGGGAAGGTCGTGAAAGTCGAGTCCTTACAATCAGGTAGCTATATTTAGTATGTATTGATATGAAAGAGCATGAATATTTAAATATTGACTGAACTTATCTGTGTACAAACTGAAACAGCGCAGATTCACTAGAACACAAAAAACACCAAAAATTGGAGATTTGACTTTTGTTTTATAAAGACGATCTGCTGTGAGACGTTTCTGAAGGAGACAGAAAGAGAGCGAGTGGGCGAGAATAAAGTGATGAATGAAAGAGTAATATTTTTTTATTTCGTGTTTGAAATGATGTTTGAGTAAATTTTATATTGCTTCCTAATACTTTGAATAGTTTGATTGAGGAAATTGATATTTTGCCATGCAGTTTCTTATTGTGTCAAAAATTAAGTGATCACACAAAGGTCTTTGTATTTTTATCGAACAGTTATTTTTTCACCCGGATTCCTGTCACGAAATAGGACAGAGTAGGTATTCCTGAGAGACATCGATATTATCACCAACACACGGTATAAACATAACCACTTTTATGCAAGTATAATAACAATACAAAATAGAAAACAGAAGTTCTTTGATCTCTCGCTTGTGCTTTCTTTTCATTTACGCCAGAACACTCGTAAATTTTGCTTGTGCGTTGCGATTTTGCTTTCATCATGCTGATCAGCCGGGATTAACGGTTTAGGCAGAGTTCAACAGAAGATAGGTTTACGTTCGTGCGATCATCACTAGCACTGACTAACGGGCATGGGTGATTAAAAATTTCAGTTTATGAAACTACTTAAGATATCTGTCTTTTTCTGGTCCTGTTGTGAACTGTTTTGTTTTCACTGACATGATTAAACCTTTATGAACTTTTAAGTAGGTATGTAAAGTTTATATTTGAACCGAATAACCCTATCAGTTGACAAAGCTGTCCGTGCTAGTGGTCAAGTCAGGGCCACCCCTCACCGGTCAAGTGTTACTACAGGAAGCTATGAAACCGGAGTACCAGGAAAAAACCCGCGCTGCTTGGCAGATTCAAACTGGACAACACTCTACTTCCACCTGACTAACGTAATTTTCATCAGGAAACTGCACGTAACCGGAATTGAAATGTGGCCATAGTGCTGAGAGGTGTATGAACTACAACTGTGCCAACTAGTGCATCTCCAACATGATGAATAAGTGTCGAATTAACATGAAAAGTTACTGTTAAAAGTACAAGTATTAATATTGAATTTCTTGTCGTTGGAACGTCTAAAGAAAGCAAGTGGTATTTACTGGCATGCTTTTACGCAGCAATTCTCAACAGTTTTACGTCCAAAAGGGAATGAGGCCATAGGAGTTGATTTTTCTGATTTCCAGGGGGGTCTTGCAAAAATTTTTTAACAGTTTTTTCCGGGTAAAGACCTAATCGTGAGCCTTTTGTTTCATGTTTTTTTGTTTTATTTTCTCCCAGAAAAGTAAAGCGAGTTTTTATGCTTCTTCATTATTCTGCTTTGATGAATCTAAATTATTGCCGAAAACTAATTTTCATCTCTATATCACCCAAACACCTCTCTTAGTTCAACGTACCCAAAGTAAACTTAACCGAGGACTTTGCTTCGACCTGAAGTCCTCGGTAATTAATGGTCGAAAACTCCAAATATTTCAACTGTTTCCACAAATTCGAAAATGTCCACACTCATCTATGCCAATCTCCAAAGCTTTTGAAAATTGTTGTTGTGGTTAAAAAGTTCTTATTTTTCAGCCTTTTTTGCATTTTAAATGACCATGGTACTCTAACTGCTGGGTCGCTATCCCTACCTGTTCCCAAAGAGAAGTATAACTCACGGAATCCTTCTTAAAGAAAGTGAACAAGACTTTGTCAAATAATTTTCCGACATTGAGTGACTATGGAGAGGGTGCTATTTTGACTGCATGGCCGAAAATGCGATTGGTGGAACATTCTCAGCTGTATTATTCTCGTTATTGCGTTGTGGCTATTACGCTCGAACGGAACTCTTTTGTTCAGTCATTTATATCATGAAAGTCTTTACATTGTGGCGTTGAATTCAACCGCTTTATTGAAACATGTTTAGACGAAAAAGCGGGTAAAGTTCTGTGTACTGATATTAAAAGAGTATTTAAAAGCCTACTTTTCTCGATTTCACAACAGGCCAACATATATTAACAAAAATTTCAACAATCTCAAGCACTTGGCGTTTGTCAAGACAGGTACTAGAGATATTTACATTGGGAGGTCAACAATACAAGTACTCTCGAGTGATTACGATTGGTTCTGAAAAAGAAGCATAGAAATATTTAAGTATTGGACTTCCATCATGATTTTGGGGGATGCAAAATGAATGACCAAAACTTTCATTTCCACGCCCCACTCAGATCGCCACCTGCTTTATCTACTAACCCCCCGCGAATTGTCCTTGGGCTTTGTAAATACATAGTCGAGGGCCTATCAGAAACTGTAAAACTGCATGGCGACCAACCACTGCATGCACCATAACATTCAGAGGTGTAAGAGGTATCGAAATGCACGGAGAGCCGATATTTAGGACTTTTACACACAAAATAGGAATTTTTCCTTTCATTATTTTAATCATGTTTTGGAAGGATTCTATAGCAATCACAGCAATAAAAATCAGCCCATATAATGATTAAATTTATTCGATTTTAATAGATACAAACTTCACTCGAATCGACTGTCGGGTCTTTAGGAAATGACAACTCTTCGCTGCGTTAAATTGACTCCCAGGTATGTTGAAAAGCAGTGGTAGTGCTAGAGTGGGTAGAGAGGCTACAGATCTTCCGTTGGAGAACTTTAGCTACCCTGTCGGGGAAAAACTAACAATTTGTCGCAAAGGTCTCACTGATGATAACACATTATATATTTTTCAAACCATAAGTACTTGTTATTGATTTAGGCAAGAAAGGTAAGACTGCTCTTTTCCTGTCAAATCCATAGATTAAGTTTCTATAGTCAGCTGTACCGATTATACTTACTAAAGATAACATGTTTTCATCCTTCAATTAAGGAAATTATCATAAGGGGTGTGGTCTAAGTCTGTCTGGTTTAGCCCCTTTGTCGAAGACGTTATGTCCCTATGTCCAAGGACTGCTGGCGCCAACCCTGTTCAAAAGTAAATATTTGACCCTTTCTCGGCGGGATAAGACTTGTTTTATTAGAATCGGGCTAACGCCAGACAATTATACTCGTCAAAGGGGAGTTAAAAGTCCGCCCTGAAAGAGTTAAATAGTTAAGATACCAGGATATGAATCACAATTTATTTGGAAAAAGGTGAGCGCAAACGCTTATGTTCTCTAACGTTCCAAAGGTTTTTGAAGAAATGAAAGATATCTTAGCCGCCATTTTGCATTTTTGGAGGCCCACACTTTATTCCCTGCTTCCTACGCTAGTAAACTAACGTCACCAAATTTCTGATGAAATATTCAATTTTTCTCAAAGAGCTATAATAATTCTTCAAATTCAGTGTCGAAAATCCCAAAACATTCCCATTAGTAAGGCTCTACGTCTGTTTCGATGTGAGCAAAATTCATAATACATCTCAAAAACACTTTCAAAATTATAACCTTCCCATTGTACATCGCAAGCGCCTGTGGAGAAGACAGCACTACCGCTGCTCCGAAAGTATCATTCTTAAGGGACGTCAAGACTGGAGCATGACGAGTGCACGTGGCCTCAAAAAGATTTGCCAAGAAGTATCGTTTACCTTACCTAGCTTCGAGTCCGTCCTTGAGAATGGACTTTGAAGAAAAAAATATTGAAACAACTTTTATACAGGAAGAAGTACTTATGTATTTTTGTCACTGAATCCATCTTTTCTTTAAGGTATATGTCTATGTCCATCGACCCTAAATACTTTGAGTTTCACGCGTTTTGATTTAACCAATTCTTCCACTTCAGGGTGTCATTGTGCCCTCTTCATTCTGTAAATTCCCCTCAGATCTGACACTAACTATTACAACTAGTATTTTCGTCGTAATACGTGAAACATAAATTATCCATAATATTTTGGACGTTAACTCTTTCCTAGCGGGACAAGTCTTCTATTATTTTACTCCGGCTAGCGTCAGACGATTTTGCTCGTCAAGTGAGAACTCTCTCCGGGAAAGAGTTAAAGAAACCAAAAAAAAAATTGCATAAGGAAATTGAGGTCCAAATTATAAACGGAAAAAAAAACTGACTCTGGAGTTCATTATTTTTCAATATTACATAACATACCCAACAAGATACTAATTAAATGGTCGGACGTATAGGCCTATCCCGTTTGTGCTCATAAAATGGGTAAAATGTGCTCCTTAGAATACCAATAAGTTGCTAAACAGACCTCGTTCAATGTTGATAACATTGACCTCGGCTTGGATAATTCTTCATATCATGCGCAGCCTCATCTAATAGCTGTTTAATATCAGTTAAGAAAATTGCTCGAAACGTGAAGGTTTAAAGATTTGGCTACTGATTTTCCGGGCGGGAAGCATAATCGTAATCAAAAGATCAGAGCCCAGCTCAGAATTCTTAAGTGTGTCGCCATAGCGAAATAGGCAAGTCAAAAAGTTTTAAAACAATGCTTACTGACGTTTCGTTGCGGCGTGCAACATCTTCAGCATTTACCATTCAGCAACATCTTCAGCGGCGTCCAACATCTTCGTGCAACATCTTCAACGCTGCAACGAAACGTCAGTAAATATGTTTTAAAACTTTTTGACTTGCCTATTTCACTATGGCGATACACTTAAGAATTCCGAGCTGGGCTCTGATCTTTTTATTACGATTACGCTTTCGGCCCGGAAAATCAGTAGCCAAGATTATTACCGATCGATATGATAAAGGATCGCTGCTCGCGTTCGGAAGCTTTCAGCGCCTTGATCTCAAATTGGACAAAGCTAAACTGGACTTCAAAGCTGTTCCTTCAAAGCTGCAAGAAAAGGAAAGTTATCCACAAATTTCTTCGTTTCAAGGTTGCAAACAGGAAACTGAGGAGATCTTTAGCTTACTATCAAATTATAGATTCATATATATAGTTTAAAGAGTTGCTCATAAATATGGACGTATTTTAAGGAAATTCTTAACGGAACAAAATTTTCTGTTGCTCAAGATCTAGTTGTAAGGCTCTATACAAACCAGATGTCATGAGAAAGTAAATAATAAAGGCGACTTCTTCTGTTCGGCAAATCACCATCCATTTTAATTCATGACAAGAAAATAATTGGATAAGGACGCTTTTAGTGAGGACACGCTCCGTGTGTCCTCAACTTGTGACTAATTTTATCTGATTACCCATTAAAATATTAGATAAGGATTGCAATAGACGTGCGAAACGTTGTCAATTGACAGGTTATTTGTTCAAAACATTGTTAAACATCAGTAAATTTGCTGAAATTTAGGTTTTCTATCAAACTGTTCACTTTTCTCTGCTTGATATGATGTTGTAAGCCAATAACTTGTTCAAAAGTTGCTCAGAAAGACAAAATTTACTCGAGGTTGCTAGAACTTCAGGACGTTTCTCCAAACGCCAATTGTTGCTCAAAAATATACCTACCCAGGGACGGCGGGGCCGGGGGAGGCTGGGGTGCTGTATCCCCCCTACGTTTTTTCCAAATGAAGTGTTGAAACAACTACGCTTTAAAACACTTATGAAATTTCCCAGAGAAGCATACAAAATGCTGTATTTTTATCTCAAGCCCCCTCTTGTAATTCCGCTCCGCCATCCCTGTACCGACCACAATAGTGACAGGCTTAATTGGAAGGGGAGTATGGCTGACTCTGTGTGTCCTTTTAGGCAAAGGGAGCAGGGGTAGCTACCCTTTCTTGCCCCCGTGGGTGCAACACTCATGCGCATGTTACAGTGAACAAGACAAACCCAAAAGAAAAAGGTGGTAGAAATTGGACCAACAGAAAATCACGTGGCATTTTCGAACCAGACTAGGCCATCTTATGTCAATTTTCTCCAAAAATATTGGTTTGTTTCAGTAGGTATAATAAACACTAGAAAGAACGTTTTACCCTTCAATCAAATACTATAAACAGCAACTAAAAAAGTACAATTTTACGTCGTTTTCCAAAGGCTCTTCTCCGTGTTTGATCATTGGTCGAATTCTCTCTGTTTCTTGAGTTTGGTAAACGACTGCATTTTGAACACACAAGTTTTCAGCTGTTAAAGATTCATTCCAAGACCTTAACTTACACATAGACCATCGAAGAACCCAATGGTGTAACAATGGGGAGGAGACCAACAGAAATTAACTGGCCAGTACAGTGAGCATTTTAGAGACGCTGGAAGAGGCATTTTAACAGAAATGAGGAAAGAGTGGCTTAGAGGACAATGAACAGGAACCGTGGTTTCCCAGAATGTTCTTACCAAGGGCCAGTTGTACAAAGTTTGGGTAGATTATTCCACGGACAATTCCATTCGGCAGTATCCATATTAAGAACTACCGAGCCTTAATCCTGTGCTCTCGAATAGTCTTGTATAGTTCATATGATCACCTCACAGTTCATTTAATGAAATTTACGTAGCTTAGCAGTGGCTTTGTAAGGGGTAATTTTTTGGGGTAGCAAAATACCTGAAAACTGTGAGAAACAGAACCTAACAGATTGTGTTTTTCGATATTTTGATTACGTGGTGGCTATCTAGTTTCTACAAACGATTTGCCAGATGGTCAGCGGACTCGGTGCTCACCACTAAGTAACATGGTTTTGGATCACTAGGTGAATGGCGACGAGTGTCTGTTTGATGTCGCACCAAGGAAACCTTGGTTGTAAAAACGAATGTTGCCGAGGTCCAGAATACGAAGCAATAATCTAATTGTTGAACGGGTTTAATAAAGTTCAATATACTGGTAATGTTTGGGGGCTCATGACTACCCTGGGTCTCCCTCTCAAAGCTTATGTTCCTTAGGCCAAAACATCTGTAAGAGTGTTCACTGGCTGGATCTTATCAATCAGATAAGCTGTTTGAAGCTTTAAGCAACTGGTCCCAAGCCGTAGTTCTTAAAAAGATATTACGGCTAACTTTATGAGAAAAAACCTTTTCTAATTAACAGTTAATCTCTTAAAATAATTCCAACCAGTTCGTTAGATGCAATCTGAGAAATTTGTGCATCAAAATTTCACGATTTCTGGATTAAGTTAATCGGCTTCTCTGAACAACCAGCCTTTAAAGGAAATACAGATCCTATAATCGCTATTCGATATTCTTTTGTATGTAAGGGCATATGCCTTCTAGAGGAAATTAAAACTGTTTGAATAATTTTAGGCTAGAGATTTGGTCGCTTAAAACTGGCTATCTTGCACTTCTGTTACCTAACATGGCTTAGTGGATTTTACGCCCAAGAAAACTTCTCTAATAATACATGTAAATGCATGAAACGCAACTGAATTCTCCATCAAAGTTTCGTCATATAACATTAGAATAATGGATTAGAAACCCTTTGTTATTCATCTTCAATATTTTGTTAGTCAAGAATAAGTTTTATTGCTAAATTTAATAGTGCATGTTTCTCCAGTTCACAATTAACTAACAATGATAAGCCAATTGAACTAATCAAGATGTCCACTTTATGAAGAGATGCGAAATAAAGTTGTTGATAGTAAAACTAAATAGTTTTTGCCTGGAGCTGACTCCTGTTCGTAATAGCGAAGTTTCAATAGTAACGGAGTGTGCGTAAAGTGGAGTTCATTCTATGTTACATGAATTCAAAACGATATGGAGTAAAAGACGGAATTAGTTGCCATTCAATAAATAACGGCAGTCTTTGTTGTTATGGTGATAAGTGATACTTCCTGAGTGATGGGTCGAGGTCTTTTACCCTGGTTGGTTGGATTGTTCAGGCGCGCTGGTAGCAGCACAAGGGATGTCGAGATTAATTAATCATATGAGTTCATAGTGACTTACAATACAATAAATCTAATGGGGCAATAAGTCGGATCAGATGTTCTTGATGCGTTTTAGGGTAAAATCCGTTGGTTTAATTGAACTGCGCTTGCAGCTCCATGATGTGCACTACTTATATGGAATTAAACAGGTCATTTTACCAGGGGAATGATAACCTGGGAACAATTAGTCATTCCATCTAAGCTCTATCGATATTTCTTCAAGGTTAGTCCACGACGCTCCAATACTACAATATTTGAGACACGATCAGGTACTGAAGTGAATGAGCCGGACAGCTGACGTAAACAGCTACTGCAAACTAAGGTACCAAAAATATATCAACTTAGAAAGCTTCCCAAATTCACTTCTGTAGTGCCCTTGCAAACAGGGAAGATTTTAGAAATATTCTTACCAAAGATTTCCAGTTGTTTTGTTTGTCCACGGCTCGAAATAGGATATGAATACAACTCCAGGAGAATGTCTTGCGGATTCAAGATATTTCATTGCATGACGTCATGATTACCCTTATGAAAATCTAAGATGTCATTTCAAATTTGAAAATCATTTGGAATTGGAACATTTTTACGGACGAAATTTTTCAGTTCACATATGAAATGGGAACGTTTTCACATAAGAAATACTTGATTCACATGTGAAATGACCTAGTTCAAAATTTCACCTGTCAAATGTTGGTGTTTGAAACATGCATGTCACATATGAAATGGAGGACTCGCATTTGAAAAATAGTTTCGTATATGTAATTTTCATTTCGAATGTGGGATTAAAACAATTGACATGTTAAATATGATTGATATGAGGTGAAATTGCATGAGAAATTTTTTCAAGGGTATTCCAACAAAAGATCAGATGGCAATGACAGCAGCCGAAGCCTCAGTTTAGTGATGGATGTGTATGTTTGACATTCCAAAAGCAGATTCAGTCTGATAACGGAATACATTTCTCGTCACCTCCATTAAAAACAGTTTGTCAGCAGCTTGGATTTACATAAGTGCTTAGTAGTTCTTGGTATCTACAATTTCTGGGAGAATAAATTGTCAGAAGGAAACTCTGAACAACTGTCTGGTGGTGGTTTTTGATTGAATACCCTGACACTTTAGCAGTAATGCTGCAAATGGTAGCGTATGCCATCAATTCAGAGTCTTTCGCAACCACAGGAAGTAGTCCTCTTGAACAGTGTTTAAAAATTAAAAAAAAATATCCCCCCCACAAAACCCACGAACAGACAGGCATAGTTTTTGTTTCCTTTGTAGGATTACGAAGATGATGATAGATAGCGATGAAAAAGATTTACCGACCAAGAAAAAGTGACAAGATTATTGCAGCAGAACGCTAAGAAGTGGGAGAAAGTTGTACAAAAGTCAAGAAAGAAGATTAAAGATTCACAAGAGCAACAAGTAAGAAATTAAAAGGAACTGAACAAGTCCATCACAAAAAGTTATCATATCAATAATATGGTAATAAAGAAGTGCCACAGTAAGGATTTCGAGCAAGCTTTGAAATTCCCGCCGGTGTCCTCAAATTTCTGTTGTAGAAACAGATCCAGTAACTTGCCAAATTAGAGTGAAGTACGGTGGCCAAGACAGTGGCGTGATTAAGGTAGGGAATAGGAAACCTGTACCCCCTTATTTTACTGCCATGATAGAGTTATTTCATGAAATATTACAAAAAATATCTTAGTACGCCTCTAATCTGAATCCCGTGCGCCTACATTTACTTCTCACCGATCGGCGCCTACACAGTGCAAATATACAACAGTGACCTTTTTAATCTCATAAGATGGCATGACTCGTTGGATTATCCAAGCCACACAAGAATTTTGGTAAGCAGACACTTTTTCTCATTACACTATTATTATACTCTATACTGATTTCTCTGCCTTCCGACTGGAAAACATCGACTCCCAACCCCAAATCCCTGCTGAAGAGGCCACCATAGAAGGCCGAAACGTACGTCCATGTTTCTGTCCTAAAAGAATTATGCACGAGACAATGTTAAGCATCTTTTACTGTCATCTTTTACTCTCTTCTTTTTTTATATACTATATACATACTCATTTTTTTACTCGGTACCACATGTCCAACTGCGTAGCCATCTAACATCTCGCATCAATCCGTAACATACGGTGGGTTTAGACTTCCCTTTCCTACTAGCTGGCAATTTTATCATTTTTACCGCACTTATATGGGCCCTACATCGACTCTGAGACCAAGACTCATACATATTCTATCGATTCTCATGGCATACCCTTATGTGTAGCCATTCCACGCGTGTTATAGCCCGAGGCTGTAGGATCATTATATTATCACAATGCTAACTCTCACTCATTAAATTATCAAATTTACATAACTATAACACCAGTGTGGTTCCAATTACCTACTCCAAAACCATAAAAAATCAAATGTATACTCTACGATTTACTCTGAAACTAAAGATTCATACTCATTCACTCAACTCTACATGGCATACCACTAGTGTAGCCATGTCACGCTCACTATAGCCCGCGGCTAAAAGTGCGTTCCATCATTAACAGTTTCAACTCCCAATCGTTAGAACAATCACAGCTACACAACTGTAACACCAGTGTGGTTCCAATTATCTGCTCAAAAACCAAAAAAAAAACAAGTAAGTTTTCTCCCAAAAACAAAATTCTCCGTAGCTATGGTTTGAGTTCCCAGTTTGCCTCTCAAAAATGTACGTCTGGCCACGCTGAGCAAAGGAGTCATGACAGTGCAATTAACTGTTACCTCGGTATTGACAAAGCGTCTCCATAAAGTTGATCAAGCGAGGTTAATGAGCAGGAGCCACTGCCTGATGAACCACTATTCATCCACCAAATATAGGCAATGTTTCAAACAAAGTTCTTACAGTCAGTTGCGCCACCAAACCTATATTTTTTTAAAATTTTTTTTCATGGAGTGGGGATCTACCTAGAAATTGGAACTCAAAGCAGGACTGCCAAAAATTCGGATGCTAAGAGTAAGTTTACTAGTTTAATTTTGTACCTTAGGTCCCCCTGATACGGATTCGAGGACGTTTAAGATGTTTTGTGGAATGTTACAGGCAACAAAATTATCAGCCGATTTACTTATGAGGGCACAGCTCCCCTAGGTTCGTCCTTGGCCACCCACCTGTGCACGGTCAAAAGAGAATCAGTAATATATGTGATTACCATCAGCCACCACTGGAGGACCATGTATATACGATAAAAAGTTGTATAGTAAACCGGATAGGAGAGGAGTGTGATGATATAAGTCATTTATTAACTTTATTGGATTCGGAAACGTGACGTAACATGTTGCTGTTATTTTCGTATAGATAGGTTAGGGTCGTGACAAGAAGCTATTCCTGAGGAAGAGGTGACTGGGCAGTAATGGGTACTAAATAAAATAGAAGATAGGGAATTTTGAAAACAGGTGCTGTGGTTTTGGTTCAATTGTCACCAGGTGGTGACAGGTCAACAGTTAGGATTAAGATTAGGATCAGGGTTAGGATTGGGGTAGGGTAACGTTTAGGATTAGGGTTGAGATAGGGCTAGGACTAACCCTAACCCTAAACCTAACCCGAATCCTCTGTATAACCCTAACCATAATCCTAATCGTAACTCTAACATTCAGAATAGTCCGGAATCTCAAGACCATTATATAACGTTCATTTATTTTATTTCCTATTTAACGATTCATTATACTTTGTTTACATAATCTCACTTGTCTCTTTTTCCCGCCTTTTCCTTCCTTCCCACGTGACTTACCGAACAGTACATCTCTTCTTAACAAAGAAGAAAATTTAGATCTAACACAAGAAAAATTTAAAAGACCTAATTTACAAAGTGCCTTTTGTTGCCTTGTTTCATTTCTCATTTCGTCCTTCATGTATTCCTCTTGCACATGACCTGTATTCGCGGGTAAATGTGTGCTTTTGCCACTATTTCTCGATGGTGGTACTTCATAAACTGCTGTGAAATTCCTCATTATCTGTGGTTCGTTCGGCCTTCTCAGCAATAAACTTGTACCATTCTTTCCTTCGACGGTGTATGGTTTCGGGTCGTACGTCGTCAACAACATAGATTGCCGGTTCTATATGAGGAGTACTTAGTCACCCTTTCTCATGTCAGAAAGAGCTGAATGTCTGTTCTTGTCTGCGTATTCCTTAATCTTCTGTTTTTGAATGCTGTCTTAATCAATGACGGATTGAAGAACAAATCCGAATTCGGGAACTTCTTCCGTCTGTCCAGGAAGCGATGGTAATTTCGTGCAAATATTCCTTCCAAATAGAACAACTGCAGGAGTTCTACCTGTCGTACAATGAGCTGTGGATTGGTGGTTAAGTAAAAAGATGTTTTGCTTGTTTCTCCAATTCTTTCCTTTGGCGTGGGCGGCTCGTGGGCCGCACGTGGCTCGGGCGGTTCAGTTGTGCGTTTGAATCGCACGATCCCTGAATTGGCTTGAGGACAGTATGGAATCACACGGCGGTGCGTGATCCCATTAGCGCTGGAATACGATTCGAATTCCTCTGATGTAATTTGTGACCCATTGTCGGTAACAATTTCTGCAGCTAGACCATGCGTAGCAAAACATGATTTCATTTTCTTAATTATGGCCCCCGTAGTCATGCTCTTTATTATGGAAACTTCCGGCTGATTGGAATATGAATCCATCAAAACGAGAAAGGATTTGTCAGTGGAAAACGGCCCGCACAAATCAGTATGCAAAACGCGCCATGGAGTTGCTGGTATTGGTGAAAATGTGGAGGTTCTAGCTGGACTTGGTGTTGGTCCTTGAGCTTGACACGAAATGTAGGAGCGGATTAAGTGTTCCACATCTCTGTCGGTGCCATGCCACCACACCTTCTCCCTCAATAAATGTTTGGTTCTAAAGATACGTTGTCCTTCGTGTGTTAACTGTAGCGTGGTCATTCAAGGACTGGCTGGAATTATAATGCGTGACTCTCGAAGTCACCTAGTGAGGACAGTTCTTGTTTAATGGTGAAATAGGAGCTTGTTTCATTGGTTTTCTGGCATTGCCCAGATATGGAAAACTGGTAAATTGACTTTAGAACAGGATCTTTTCTTGTCAAATCTTCAAGTTGAGCCGTGGTCATAGCTTTTGGAACTACATTACGGGCTATGTAGTGAACGTAATTTTGGTAGTATTTCGCTATTTTGGAACTTGTGTTCACAATTGCATACGAGACAAAACATCGGTAGGATTTGTGAATTCAGTGGAGTATTTGACACGGAATGTACACGGTTGGAGAGGCACCGTTCCACTTGCGGAGGTGGTTTCGTCTGTAGATTACCTCTAAAGGATTATGGTCTGTGAGAAGATCGAAGGTCGTGCCTTACAGGTATAAGTGGAGCCTCTCGTACTCCTAAACTACCGCGAGAGCTTCTCTTTTCATCTGGGAATATGGAGTTTCCATAGCCGTGTGTGCACGGCTAGCATAAGCAACAGGTGTTGTTATATATCTGGGTTAGACTTGCACCGAGATTGAAAGGACTTGCGTCGACTTGTTACTGACTTGGAACAGCTGGGTCGTAGGGAGTCATAACACGATCGCTAGGACGTCAAACAGAAGCTTAAACAACTGGACCCAGGAACCCGTTTTTCAAAGGCAATTGCGCTGACTTCATGACATAAAACCTATCTGAATTGAGAGTAGGTCTATTAAAATATTTCCCAATAGTTCCTCGGAAGTAACCTGATAATTTTTTACATCAAAACTTTTACTAATTCATGATTAAGCGAATCATCTTCTATAAAAACGGCTCATGAAGTAAAGACGTATCCTACTTCATATTCTTTCAGGTATAAGTGAATTCGTTGTAAGATATACGGCCTCTCTAAATTTGACACTTTCATCCAAGATGTGAAGCAACAATAACTTACTGTGGTTTAAGAAGCCGTGGAAGAACAGAGCTAAACCAAAATCTGATATAAAATGTAACTTGATGCTTGAGATATACTAAAGTTCTGATTAAAGTGACCCGGAAAACTTCCTTATAGTTAACTCAAAATATGCTCAACATCATTAAAACACAACTGCAGTTCTATGCGTACCTCTCAAGTTTGATAGATTTTATCATCGTGGGTTATGAACATGTTGTCTCCATATGGATTAACAAGGTGACTCCCATGAATCTGCGAACATTCTTTGCTTGCACTACAACACTGATAAAGGGAACTGAAGGATAGTGACTTGTATCTCTATTCTGTTCTAACAAATTTGACAAGGTTGGCTGCCTGAGAGCTCTGCCCCTCAATGAATCACTAACTTATCTACCACTATAGTTTCTGGAACTATACTTAAGACATTAAATAATTGATTATTAATATATCCATATTCGATAAATGTTTACCAACTTCATAAAATTCAATTAAAAGCGCATATGATTTTAAAGTCTATTATAGTTGCTCACGCATTTATCCATTATGCATTTATGTGTTGCGATTCATAATAATACTAGAAAACGATTCCGGAGGAAGTCATGGGTAGTCCATTTGGCCAAACGCTTGGTTCGAAATTGCTGCAGGTTCACCTACTTCTCTGTCTACAATTTCCAGATAATTAAAAGAATTATTGGGGAGATTTCCATCCAGCGAAGTAAGCAATGAAATATTATGAATAGTAATAAACAATGCATCTGTTATAAATAGCAAAACATGCAGAATAGAACATCAGTAAAATCCTCCTGCTAACTTGCCTGCTAGGTAAACTTACATCATGTATTTTGATCTTTGCTAATGTTAAACTGATTAAAGGTCCTTGAACGATGACGTTTGAGCAAGAGAAAACCGAAGTGGACAAAAGATCATTAATTTGGCTGTAGTTTCGTTTGTAAAACAACCTAAAATAAGAAAAAAGAAATCAAATATTCGTTAATTTATTATCATTTACATCATTCATTTTATACACTTGCACAAGACAAGGGGAAGATTTGGGAAAAACTACATTCATTCATTGCAACAGTTTCGGTTATCACTGTAATATTCTAGACTTCCAAGATTCTGTACTGCTCTATTACAGTTTGGATCCAGAAGCCCAGCTTTGTATAAAATATCGGTCCTGGACCAGGATTGTACCTACCCTGGTGGGCGTCACCTACCTACTTAGGGTTTAGGATTAGGGTTTAGGGTTAGGGTTTAGGGTTAGGGTTAGGGTTTAGGATTAGGGTTTAGGGTAACGATTAGGGTTAGGTTAGAGTTTAGGATTAGGGTTTAGGGTTATGGTTGGGGTTAGGGTTAAGGTTAGGGTTGGGTTTAGGGTTGGGGTTTGGGTTAGGGTTGGGGTTAGGGTTAGGGTTGGAGTTACGGTTGGGGTTAGTGTCGGAGTTAGGTTTAGGGTTAGGATTAAGGTTAGGGTTAGGGTTAGGTTTAGGTTTAGGTTTAGGTTTAGGGTTAGGGTTAGGGTTAGGGTTAGGGTTAGGGTTAGAGTTAGGCTTAGGGTTAGAGTTAGGCTTAGGGTTAGGGTTAGGGGTTTTGGGTTAGGTGTTTGTGGTTTGGGGTTAGGGTTTTGAAGTTGAAGTTGAGTTGAAGAACTTTATTTACCCACGCTGGTATCGTCAGCAGAGCTGATTTCCACGATAGGCGTGTAAAAAGTATAATTACAAAAACATACATATAAATATATAAGAGATATAGTACAGATAGAGAATCTAAGCTAAGACTAATAGTAATATGCCGCACGATTGTTTAGAAAATGCGCGGTGTATATTTACAGGTTTTGTGTTTAAAAATGATGAGCAGCGATTTTTCTTTCAAAAAAAGAGGGGTGTTTTACTTTCTCTTAGGTCAGTTGGTAAGGAGTTCCATAGGGCAGATCCATCGAACATAAGGCTTCTTTTCATATTGTTAGTACGAGGTTTCGGCAAACGAACTAAGCTGTGTCTATCACGAAGATCATAATTTATAAGTTCATTTTTGTAGGTAAATAGGTCATGGAGGCAACTTGGCCCCATCTTGTTTAATATTTTAAACATCATTTTTGCTTTAGCTTTGAACCACTGCATTTTTAAAGGTTCCCACTCCAAGGCATTTAAGGCGGTTTGCTGATTAGTTTCATTAGGCATATTTGTTATGATACGTGCTGCTCGATTTTGAAGTTTTTGCAGGCGTTTCGATTGAGTCTCTCCAAAAACACTCCAAACTTCACAACAATAATTGAAATAGGGTTGAACTTGTACATTAAATAAGTATTTTAGAGTATTCTGATCAGCAAATTCTTTTATTTGTTTTAAAGCATATAAACCGGATGAAACTTTTTTACAGATATTCTCTGTATTAATTTTCCAAGATAAATTTTTATCAACAATCACGCCCAGAGCTTTGTATTGGAAAACTTGTTTTATTGGTTTGTTGTCAATAGTAATTTGTAATTGATAATCACTAATTTTGTTGAGCATAGGTTTAGTTCCAATCAGAATAAATTCTGTTTTTGCCACATTCAAGCTGAGTTTATTTGCTACTAGCCATTTTCGCAATCTTTCCAAATCAGAATTCACTGCAACTTCAATATCATTGATTGACTCACCAGCTGCCGTAATGTTTGTATCATCAGCAAACAACCTGGATTTCGTTTGTTTTAGACATGATGATAAATCATTAATATAAATTAAAAACAGCAAAGGTCCTAAAATGGAACCTTGGGGTACTCCACATCTTATGCCACGTTTAGTTGAAATAAATCCATTTATCTCACATTTTTGTGTTCGTTCATATAGATAAGATTTAATTAGAGATAACACCTGGCCCCTGATACCATAATGTAGTAGTTTTTCTAACAGAATTTGATGATCAACGGTATCAAATGCCTTCTTCAGGTCAATAAAAACTATTAAATTAAACAATTTCCTTTCCATATTTACATACCAATCATTGGTACATTCTAAAAGAGCTGTAGCTGTGGAGTGATACTTACGAAAACCAAATTGGTATTCTGAAAGCAGGCTGTTTGCTGCGAAGTATTCATATAGTTGATTGTAAATGATGCGTTCCATAACTTTGCTAATGGCTGAAAGCACCGAAATAGGACGATAATTGTTAGGTAAATTTCGCTTGCCACTTTTAAACAGTGGGATTACCCTTGCAGTTTTCCAATCACTTGGAAACGTTGAAAGTGTAATTGCTTGATTAAAAATAAATGTCAAAGAGCTACAAATTATTGGCGCAGCAATTTTAATAATTTTACTTGAAATTTTGTCAATACCCGTAGCTTTACAGGTTGAGAGTTTAGACAGTAGGTGACAAACACTATCTACAGTAACTGGCTTGAATGCAGTGAACTTGGATTTGGTTTCTTTTAAAAACCGCTTAAAATGACTACTACTTGAATCAATTAAATTGTCGGCAAGGTTTGGCCCAATACTTGAAAAATATTCATTGAAACTCTCTGCAATGTCTTTGGGATTACTCAACTTCTCCCCATTTATGTCTAGTTCATTCACTTTTGTTGGTCTTTGTTTACCCAGTAGATCATTTACAGACCTCCAAGCAGCTTTTGGATCATCTTTTAGAACTGATATTCTCTTTGAGTAATTTATTTTTTTTGCTTGCCTTAATTGTGTGTTTGCAACATTTCTCGCTTTTTTATAATCTTCCCAGTCACTTTCAATTTTAGAAATTGTTGCCTTTCTTTTTGTCTCTTGTGTTTATTAATTGTTTTATATCACTTGTAACCCATGGGCCTTTTTTTGACATTATTTTTTTATGTTGAGTGGGAGCATGTCTATCAAGGACCTCAAGAAATAATTGTTTCCAGATCTCCCACATACTGTCAGGATTTTCTCCATAAAAATAAATATAGTCCCATGCCTGTACAGATAAGTCTTGAAGAAATTTATCTTCATTAAAATTTTTCATATTTCTTATTTCAATAATGTTTTCTAGGCTTTTTGGGGCAACATTAATCTTCCATATTGCATAAATAAGATTGTGATCACTCATTCCAGTATGAATAACACCACTACTTGAAATTTTTTTTGGATGGTTTGTTATAAAATGGTCAATTAGTGTAGAAAATGTCATAGTTACCCTTGTAGGTTCACTAATTAACTGAGACAATTGATATACCTCAAACAGTGATGCTAATTTCTTTGTTGAGTGATCAGAATTTAACTTCATAAGGTCACAATTAAGATCACCCAGAAAATAAATTTCTTTATTTTCATAATCAATGATTTGCAACAATTGTTCAAGATGATCAAAAAATTCTGATGGTGCATCTGGTGGTCTATAAACTGTGAGAACCAGGAAAGGCCTGGTGTGAGGTTTATTTATTTCTAGGCAAACAGCTTATATATCAGGTGGTATGATATCTTGTTGATTATGATAATTGATGGTTTTACATAGATAGATACAGACACCACCACCTTGTCTAGACCTATCCTTCCTAACAATATCATATCCATCAATATTTAGCATACCATCTGTTATTGTAGAATCTAATCGAGTTTCATTAAGGGCAAAAATATCCAGAGATTTGCTAGATAGTGTTAACTTGACCTCAGCAAATTTTTTTGGCAAACTAACAATGTTCAGAAAGAATATTGAATTGGTTTGAAAAATTGCTGCTTGTGTTTATATCAATGTGATTTAACTCTGCATCCTTCTGGCAACAAATGCCAGATAATTTTTTCCATTCTAGTGGACCTGTTTTGGGTTTGCTCACCCAAAAAAACTGGTTTGAATGACTCTGAAATTCAGACCTGATAGTTTTCAGGTAGTCACAAAATACTTTGCCAAGTTTACTATCACCATGGTAATTCAAGTGCAAATTTGAACCATTTAATTGATCTCTACTGATGTCACTGTTATCAATGAATGAAGCATTGTGTTTTTTGCTCAGATCATGAAGTAAATTGTTATAATCTACAATCTTAGAGTGAGGCACTTTATTGTCATACCTGTTGACAACACTGGATACAGCAACATGTGTTGATCTTGCTTTAACAGCTACAATGAAGTCTTCCATTTCCTTGGCCACTTCATCCGATTTACCAGACACTAGATCATTGGTGCCCACATGAAGAATAGTGCCATGAAGTTGTTTATTGTCGTTATTTTCGATTATTTGTTGAAATGCCTCTTTTACTCTAGAAATTTTTGCTCCACGCAGCGTTTGGCAAGCAACTTTGGTTTGGGCAGCGTGGGAGAGTTTTGCTGTGTTGATATTTTTCATCATTGAATCACCTATTACAAGAATATTCGTTTTACTCGATTTGTTGAATTTCCGATGCTTGCTTGTTTGTTTTGGTTGTTTATTTGGTTGTACTTGCTGGGGTGATGGAAAGGAGGTGTAGCTGTGAACGTCAGTTGGCTGATGAACAGTTGATTCTTCTGTTTCTTGACTTTCTTCAGGTTGCAGTGCCACATCGTCTAATAATATAAATCGATTTGAAGTTGAGATGGCCTTTTCAACCACAACTTCTGGTTGGTGATTCATGACATGATTTCTTTCATGCACAACAGCCCACTCACTCTGCTTCACATCAAGAATCACTTTGATATTTGAAGTGTCCTGTGCAATTTGTACCACTTCAGCTTTTAGTGGCTCTAGCTCGTCGGCCATCTTGTTAACTTTCTTCATTATTGTCAGGACGTCTTCGACTTCGATCTTTCGGTTTTTTTCCATCGCTATGTGAGATGCTTCCTTGCTGATTTTCGATTAGTTTATTAATCAGATTGTTAATGTTCGATATTTCCTGCTTCATGTTCTTTATTTCTGACTCGTTCTGTAAACATTTCCAACAAGTTTCTCCTCGAAGCCGTCCCTCTTCTTTTCGCACGTATTTGGTGCCATTATCTGACTTCGCATCTTCGGATGAACACGCGACCACAGTGTATATATCCAAAATGCGGTCGAAGTGGCAGTTCGCGTCTTTCATAATTGTTATTTTCTTTCTGTTTGGTCCATGCCATTTGAGTTTCATATCTTCGTTGACGAATAGTTTAGTTTCGCCTCCCGGAGACGACCACTTCCCGGCGACAGCGTCAGCTCTTTATCAATAAACTGTTTTAGCTCCTCAAGGTTGCCATGCCAAGTCAGTTCACCATCAACACTTCGTAAGAATCGATTTGGGGTTTGGGGTTTTTGATTTGAGGTTTTGGGTTTGGGGATTGGGGATTGGGGGTTTTGTTCTTGGGGGTTGGGGGTTGGAGGTTTGGGGTTTGGGGTTTGGGGTTTGGGGTTTGGGGTTTGGGGTTTTGGTTTTGGGGTTTTGGTTTTGGGGTTTTGTGTTTGGACGTCCAATTCGCAAAGAGCTTCGTAGTCGGTTTGCGAGGTCTGCGTCCACAGCGCTTTCGATACTTCAACTTCTTCTCCCGGGGACAAGATCGTCCAACCAAAACTCGTAATCTCTGCCACAGGTTCTCCAGGATGACCCAGGCGTGGTGCTCGGTTTTTCTTGATTTTCGCGTATTCACTTGCACCAAAAATTAGATGCACCGACAATTTAGACTTGGTATCCTCGTCATCCATTTTGACTTCCTTTAGGTGCGGATAATGTTGTATAAGTTGACTGTAGCACGGATTGTCTATCTCTAGTAGCTTCGGTTTGTCCACTCGCGTGACTTCTACCTTTAAACCAAAATCTTCGTTTACACTGTTGACATTTGTGGAGTAAAGTTTTACCTTCTTAGTCTGAGTTCCGAGCATCATTTCAATTGTTCGAATTTGACTTTGTTGTGGACGAGCTTTAATCAAATCGAGCAAACCTTCTGACGGGTAGGAACTACCGGCGCTTGTATCAAGAAGCGCCCGGCACTTTACTTCCCGAACTTTCACCACCACGACCGGATATATCACCTTGGCGTCATTCCCCGGTTGAGCTGTCAATAAAGGTGTCCCGCTGTTGTGACTTGTTGCATATGGAAGTATGGTGTCCGTTGACCACACGCACAGGATCGACTTTTGCAATCTGCAGCTCGATGTCTCGTTCCCGTACAATTGAAACAAAGGCGCTTTGAGGTAAGAATTTTCTTTCGCGCGTCGATAGTGGCGTGTTTATCGCAAATTAATCGATCGGTGGTCAGGGCTATCACAGTACATACACGTACGGCCGGTTTGTTGCAGGCGGTAGCTCTTCACTCTCGTTGGGGACCATGGCGCCAACTTGACTGATCTTTCGAGTTATTTTCCTCTTCAATCGTATTAATATCCTTCCATATTTTGAGAGCTCACAAAAGCTTCGAGAAATCCTAGTCTTGCCACGCGTCATCACCACGAACTAAATCTGTCTTAATCCCTTCCAATTTATCTCGAAGAGCTCTAGCATTTCCTGAGATCTTCTTTAGCTTGCCCATCGTTTCCAAACTTTGCACGTTATATCGAAGTTTTTTGTAAAAGACGTCAATCTTCTTGGGGCACGAACTTGTAATAGTAGGGAGTCCCATAATGTTGTTTACGTAAGCATTTACGATTTCAGACACTTTTCCATACTCCGACTTCAAAATATTTTTTGCGCGTTCATATCCCTCCGTGGTAAATGGCAGTACGTCGACGTCTGTTCACGAATGCGACTTCGAACGGTAGTATCTCTTATATCTCGTAAGCCGTCACAGATACGCAAGTGGAGACCGGGACCACATTCATGTATATTTATTTAATAAGAATGAGTCTAATTACCTCGCAACATAAACGCAACGAATCCTCTAAACGATTAGCTTCCTCCCGCTCACCTTTGATCTTAAAGTTTACAATCTTTGACAGGAAAAGCACGAACACTACAGTATATACGTCTCGCTACACACTGTCTCGGTCGAATCTTCGTACACAACTATATTCCCCCCAGCGGTTCTATTGTCCGACACAAAAAAGGCGCGAAAATGTCTTCGTTGCTTAATCGGAGCGCGTTCGGTAACACACTCCCCCCCCGTGTCCGATGGTGCTTAATTGTCGGACACCTCTTCTAGCAAACAGATCTTCGTAACCGGTCTGACATAGGTTCCTCGTTTTGTTTTTACTTCTGCTGATCTCGCCACGCCTCTATCACCTAGAAAGGCTTTTGTTACGCGTGGCAACGGCCAGTGCCCACGTGGAGAGTGTTCTTCGACAACAAGAACCAGGTCACCTTCGCAGACGTTTCGCGTAAGGCGGTTCCATTTGTGTCTGTTAGTTAACTTCGGTAGATACTCGCGTAGCCAACGTTTCCAGAAGTGTTTTACCATGACTTGCGTATGCCTCCATCTTTTGCGACTGCAAAGATCTTTATCCGTAACAACGTCGAAAGGGATTGCGGGATTCGAGCGCCCCAGCAAAAAATGGTTTGGTGTGAGGGCCTTTAGGTCATCAAGATTACCGCTTACGCTAGTTAGCGGTCGACTGTTGAGAAGGGACTCCGCTTCTGCTACAAAGGTTAAAAGAGTTTCATCGTTCACACATTGCTTGGCGGCGATTGCCTTGAGGGCAACTTTCGACGATCTGACGAGACGTTCCCATATCCCTCCGAAATACGGCACCACAGGTGGATTAAAGTGCCATTGCACTCCGTCTTACGATAGCTTGTCTTCAATATGCTCGTTATTCCATCGTTCAATGGCTTCTCGGATTTCTTTCTCGGCACCAACGAAATTGGTTCCGTTGTCTGACGATACATGCGCTGGTTTTCCTCGTCTCGCCATCATTCTTTGCATCGCCATAATGTACGCGTCCGTCTCTAAAGAGTGCACAATCTCTATGTGGACTGCGCGCGTTGTCATGCACGTAAAAAGTGCTCCGTACCGTTTTTCAGTCCTCCTTCATGATCGTAACAGAATAGGGCCAAAGTAGTCCACATCAACGTGATGGAAAACAGGGCTTTGATAGCCAAAACGGGTAGGAGGCAGATTGGCCATTATCGGCTGGTGAGGTCGAGCTCTTCGAACGCGACAGGAAGCACAGGCACGTGAGACTTTTTGCACAGTGCGAAGGCCTTGCAAGACCCAGTAACGTTCTCTGATCGTTCTCTGATCGAGATCTTCCAATATTTTTCAAATGCTTAATTGGACCCCTATCCAGTCATTATTAAAAAATAGAGAACTTATTATGATGTTCAAAGTGCTTAAGGGTATGGCTCCAGAATACTTAACGCAAATGTTTAAGGTCTCTTCTAACCCCATGTATGACTTAAGAAGTAATCATAAAACGCTGTATTTGCAAAAGCCTAAAACAAATTTCCTAAAACGGAGCTTTGCTTACAGGGGAGCTGCTTTATGGAATGAAACCTTAGCAGGCAAAGCTCCAATGACAAAACTAAATGAAATCACTGTCAAAGCCTTTAAGAGAGTGATCAATGATATATGCAATTGAGCCGGGACAATAATAATATCACACAATAGTTTTCTGTGGGGTAATATTAAAAGTTTGTAAACTAGTATTGTATATAGTTGTTTATATAGTTGTTTATATATTGACGGTTTGTAATTAGTATAGTATATAGTTGTTCATAACTTAACACGGCCCTTTGAAAAACAGGGAACTGAAAGGCCACCGTGTGTAAATAAGATTAAATTATTATTATTATTATTATTATTATTATTATTATTATTATCACATTTAGTACGTGTGCGTCACCACTGCAACGAAGACGTGGATGGAAGTACGTGACGATGAGACGCGAGACTTCGTGCTTCGGGTCAAGGATTACTGGATACTTGGTTTCTTCTGGGAGCAGGGCCTTACGGAGTCGGCCACCTACATGCAGCAGTCCTTTCTCATCCAAGTAAGGTCGTAAAGAAAGGAGTCGACTTCAGTTAGGTAACTCATTACCTTTCATCAAGGCTTGGTACTCCAACGGAAAAGATTCCGTTTGCGAGCATTTTACTGTGACAGTCTCAGATTGGACAAGTTCTTCGACAGTGAGAGCTGAAAGTGTCCTTTTTTCTTGCGGAAGTCTAGCGTTTCGGATGAATCGATAGATCCATGCCACTACCAGGCGATAACTTCTTAGGATTCGGCAACGACGCACTGGTAAAAGCTACGAGTCTCGACCAGGGGTTTCTCTTCACTTCTTCGTCGTCTGGCTGGATAGGAAAGAAGGACCAGTGATTCAGCGACACTCCGATGTCATTTCAGAAGCTCTCAACCCGCGTGTACAGTCGTCTGCAGAGTTAAGACAGCCAGGAACAAACCGCCATTGTGATGCGTTACTTGAATCTTGAATCTCTGCCACTCTGTTTGCGACGAAGGTGTGGAATCCTCGACTCTCGTTGAGTATATACAAGAGGACGGTCTTCGAGTCACTCCAAAATATGGTGCCGGAAAAGCGGATAGTAAGTTCTCCTTTTACCGCATCAGCAAGTCGTACTGCCAGGATGGCTGCTTGGAGCTCCAGATGCGGTATACTGAGCTGTCAGAGCGGGGCCACACGTGTCTATGACATTACGAATGACACACGGATCCTACCATTGGCGAGCACGTATCGGGCATAGCAAACCGCACCGAATCCTTTCTCCGAAGCGCCTCCGAAAACGTGAAGTTCGACGTTTGCATTTTGGGGTGCTTCGTCACAGAAACAAAGGGAAATTTCAAATTCTTCCAGAAACGAGAGGTCTTCAAGCCAGTTCTCCCACACGACTTTGTTGCTGTCCTCCAGAGGCTCGTCCCAATCTTTCTTCTTGCGCCATAACGTTTGGATGAGGCATTTGACCGGGAGTAGAAATGGCACCAGGACACCTAACGGATTGAAGACCGAAGACACTTGGCTTAGGACTCCTCTCTTTGTTAAGACGACTTTGCGGGAGTCCACGGAAAATCGAAAAGCGTCCGTTTCTGTATTCTACTGCAACCCAAGCGTGCGCTCGACAGGAAGATACTCCAAATCTAGGTTCAACGACGGACGGGTCCTCTCGGAGTCGGGTATCTGAGCCAGCACCGCTCGTGAAGAACTGCTCCACTTAGTCAGCAGGAATCCTCCTTGGGCTAGTAGGCTGGTTAGTTTACGCTGTAATTTAACAGCTGTCGTGTCGTCGGGAACGGATTTTAGAAGGTCATCCATGTAAAAGTTTTTCTCCACCGTTTCGAGAGTGGTCGTCGAGAAAGATGGGTCGTCACGATTGTCATCTGCGGTCTTCCGTAGGATGTAGTTAGCCGTACAAGGTGATGAAGCTGCTCCAAAGATCATAACCTGCATCTCGTAATCGTCGGGGGATCGGTCACTTTCCAGATTACGCCACAGGAACCTCAGGGCCGGTCGGTCTTTCTCGATGATACGGCACTGGTGGAACATAACTTCGATGTCAGCTGTCAGGGCCACTCGCTGTTCACGGAAGCGCAGTAACACGCCACGAAGATTGTTCAGTAGGTCAGGTCCGACGAGGAGTTGGTCGTTGAGCGAGGTACCGTCGTGTTTGGCTCTGGCATCCATCACTACTCTTACTTTCCCCGGTTTATTAGGATTCAGCACTGAGTGGTGAGGTAAAAACCACTGCTTCGTTGTCCTAGAGGCTGCCTCTTGCGGTGACAGTTTCCAGGCGTAGCCCTTTTCCAGGTACCCATTAATCGTTTCCTTATACCTCTCTGCTATCTTGAGGTCACGCTTCAGATCCTTTTCTGTAGACTGAAGGCGTTTCTCGGCCATCGCTCGGTTGTCCGGCAGTTGGACGTCAGTATCTTTCCACAGCAGACCAAACTCGTATCGGTCGCCAACGTTCTCGACGGTCTCTTCAAGAATCTGTATAGCTCTTTTGTCTTCCTTGGATCTTGACGTCTCTTCTGTGTACTTAGTGCCAAAGGTGTCGGTTCTCCACCAATCTCGCATTTGCCGATGAAGCAAGTCATCAGCAGTCGGCACACGATGAACGTGCATGATGTAGCGGCGTTCTTCAGTGACGAAGGACTTAATGCAATCGGTTAAAGTCCATCTGGTTAAAGTCCATCCGATTAAAGTCCATCCGAAGGACTTAATGCAACCGGTTAAAGTCCATCCTGGTCATCCAGCACCGCTAGTGGGTGACCAGGGGGTCCTCGTCGCACTTCAAGGTGAAGAATGGCTTCCACCACATTTGCGCCAAGTAGGATAGTAACGTCCTTGGAATCGACCTCTGGAATCTTCAAGTTCGCAAGGTGCGGCCAAGTTTCGATCATCTAGCTCGTTATCTCCTGTCGGAGTAGGTTAAGACAGGGGATTGTCCAGGCTTCATCAACAGCAAGCCACTTGTTACTCTCAACTGTTGAGCTCACATCTGAGGCGATCTTCTTGGACCGATTAGTGTCTTTCTTAAAGCTTACAGCTCCGATGTTGAACACTTCTTCTTTGCCATCCAGTCCAACTTGAGTAGCGAAGCTTTCGAGTACCAGCGTCGCTTGGCTGCCGGAATCCAGCAAGGCGTGCGTTTTGACCGTCTTCCCTTGAGATGTCCGGACCATGAGTGGCACAATCTGTAACAGTACAGAGGGGTTACCGTGCTTCACTTTCGCTATGCCCACGAAAACTGGTGCCGCTCCATGAATCAGCGGATGGTGAGATTTTTGACAGTTTTCCACACCACAGCGCTTTTGCTGGCTACACTTTCTGGCGCGATGCTTGGTTGAGTTCAGGCAGGAGAAGCACAGGTTTTTTTCTTTAGCAGTTTGAGCTCTTCAATCCACAGTTTTTGAATTGAATGTCAAACAGCCCTCTACTTTATGGTCTCGCGAGCAAACGGGGCACTGAATCACTTCTTACGTTTTGCTCTCTCTCGTCACCCCTGTCGCAAAGCTTGAAATATCTGAAGAATCCTTACGATTTCTGCCTGGTTTGCCACCTCGTTTCCCTTTCCTCTTTTCGGATTTCGCGTTTCCGTCGGTTGTGTGGTCGTGAATCAATGACTTCGCTCGTACTCTGACTCGTAGCCAGTTGTCGAAATCCGTCAGGGTAGGTACCTTGGGCTGCATTTTAACTTTCTCGTAACCCCATCTGACTTTAAGCGTTTCCGGCAACTTCTTCACTGCTCTTCGCACGTTATCTGTAGCTGCCAGGTCGTGCTTATAATCAAGGCTTTTAAGAGTATATACAGCGACGTGAACGGTGTTATACAACGATCGCAGCTGACCAAAATCGTCCTCCGGAACAGTACAGTGCTCATAGATCGTCCTTAGGTATGCTACAGCAACTATCTCCTCGTTACCAAACTGTTCCTCAAGTTCAGTAAGCGCAGCTCGGTACAGATGACCACGATTCAGCATACCTCCTACCGCGTTCTTCGCATCACCAGTTAATGCCCGCTGCAGATGGGTCATTCGTTGAGTGTTTGTCAGCGGCTGGTCATGGACAAGACACTTGAACAGAGATATAAAGGCTGGCCACTCTAAAGGATTACCAGAAAACGGTGGTAGCTTCAAGCGAGGTAACGACCTAGTAAACGCGAGTTTTGTTCCGATGTCCTCTCCGACATCATTTGCGGGCTCGTTCGATGAGTTACAAAATTTCTGGACCCAGGAAACGTTCAGTCTTTCCTCCGTTTCATTGGCTGTTACGATTGGATTTTCATGGTCCTCAAATGCCTTCGAGTGTGAATGGTCAAATGGAGTTGATTGATTGTCATTCACATTTGTCTTCAACTGCCCCTCAATCTCGTTGAAGTCACGAAGCCTATGTGTAAGGCTTTCAGGATCTTGTACCTCTTCTTCGCACGCCAGTTGAGCTTTTAGTCGTGATACTTCAGTTTCATACTCGCGTTTCCTAATGTCTCGATCCTCTTGGCGTTGTAGCTCTTCCTCCTGACGTCGGGTCTCGTTTTCCACCCTTTTCCTTTCCTCGACACGTCTAAGACTGTAAATTTTCTTGTAAGTCCTCAGGATCCAAGTATGACCCATACTTATCATTCGCAGTCTCGAATTCCTTTAAGGAAGTTTCCAGCTTTGCTGCGAAGTCAGATAATCGTTGGCGACTCCCTCGGGATTCGAGCAGTTTATTAGCAGTAATAAACTGCTCGAATTAATTGCAATTTTTTCGGATTTTAGACAGACATGCGCCCGTCAAAACTATAAAAGTTAGATACCGTAAATCTCCGTTTGTAGGCGATGAAATTAAGGATCTGATGAAGAAAAGGGACAAGTTGCACAAAATAGCGCGTCAGACTAAGAATGCCTGTGATTGGGACAGCTTTCGTCGGGCTCGTGATGTGGTAAAAGAGCAGCTGAGGGAAGCAGAAAGGAGGTATGTTCATGATGAAATTTATAGGAATAAAGAACCAAATGCAATGTGGAAGGTTATCCGAAGCTGCGTGCCGCGTAAAGAGATGTCACAGCCTGTGTATACCAAGGATATGAAGGAACTGGCTAATGAATTTAACAAACTCTATACTTCAGTTGGGGCCAGAGTTGCTGATGAGGCTAAAGCGTTAAGTGCTAAGAGTAATCTCGCCTTTCTACGACAAAATAATCCTGTATTAAGAGACGAAGAGGATGAATTTCAATTCCGTCGTGTAACATCGTATGAAATACGTAAAATTGTAAACCTTCTTCCAACAAATAAGGCCCCTGGAATAGATAAAGTTTCACTCGCTGCTGTAAAAGACGCCCTACCTATTATCCTTCCCGCGCTGACTGAGATTGTGAACTGCTCCTTATTAACTTCAGTATTTCCAGCAGCTTGGAAACATTCAGAAGTAATTCCAATTCTCAAAGAAGGGGATCATGAAACACCGAATGACAATCGCCCTGTATCCTTACTGCCTGTGGCCTCGAAGGTATGTGAACGTGTTGCACTGAATCAATTAATGGAATACATGTCTCAGGAAAAGAGTCTCACGGACCATCAAAGTGGAAACAAGAAGTTACATTCAACAGAAACGCTTAATATATTTGTGTCAGATATGATTCTCGAGGCTATTGATAGGAAAGAGTTAACGGCAGTGGTGTTGTTGGACCTATCAAAGGCGTTTGACAGTATTGAACATTCACTGCTGTTTGAGAAACTGCGTTCCTTGGGTGTATCCAGGAAGGCCGTTGCTTGGTTTAAGAGTTATCTTTCAGAAAGAAGGCAGTCAGTGCGACTTGGTCATATACTTTCAGAAGCTCGCATGATCACACATGGAGTGCCTCAGGGCTCTATACTTGGCCCGGCATTATTTAACATCTATATTAACGACCTTCCTAACGTTCCTACAGTTTGTCCTTTGGAATCTTACGTCGATGATTCAAAAATGTATTTGTCATTTTCATTGAAAAACATCAGTGCTGGGGGAACCCAATTTGAGAACGATTTAAAGAGAGTTGCTGCATGGTGTTGCTCTAGTAGCCTACTCATCAACCCTGGAAAAACTAAACTCGTTCTATTTGGTACCCCACAAATGTTAAGTCAAGTTCAGGACTTTCGAGTACCCTTCCTTGGAAAGATATTACGACCCGTTTCTTCAGCGAAAGATTTAGGGATGGAGTTTGACAAAACCCTGAGTTATGATGAACATATTGTCCAAGTATTCTCCAAATGCACAAAGTCCCTTTGTCAAATTAATCGAGTCAAACACATTTTGGACAATCGGACCTTAAAAGTGATTATAAATGCCTTAGTTTTTAGTAAACTATATTATTGTTCCTCAGTGTGGGCAAATACTTCTACGAAGAACATAATTAAACTACAGAGTGTACAAAATTTTGCCGCAAGAATCGTCACAGGTACAAAGAAGTATGACCATATCACGCCTGCACTGAAACAATTAGATTGGATGCCTGTTGATTATATGTTACAATACAAAGATGCTGTTATGACATTTAAATGCTTGAATGACTTAGCCCCATCATATCTAGCCAGAAGATTTATATCCAGGTCGCAAACACATGACCGAGACACAAGATGTAAAGGCGAGTTACAGATTCCCTTTTATCGAACTACAACGGGGCAGCGTTCATTTATATATAGGGCGACTAAACTATGGAATGAACTTGAGGATGATATTAAGAATATTTCTAATATCGAAACTTTTAAGATTTTAATAAGAAAAAAACTATATAAAGAAAGTTGGAATAGCTGCATGAATAGTTAACTTTTTAACTTTTTAACTTTTTAACTTTTTAACTTTTTATCTTGTTATTAATTGTAATATATAGTTTAAATTCACGTAGGTTGAGTAATTAATGATGTTAATGTAAATATAGATTTGTAACATACATAATCATTAATTGTAATTATTTCTGAAAAGCCAGAATGGAGAAATAAATTACTTTAATAATAATAATAATAATAATAATAACTGTCAACTTAACGTCTCTCTCCTGCGAACAAACAAACTTCTAGCTCTTTCTTTGTTAACATCCCAACTTTCGTCGATTAACCTTTTAGGGGCTTTCACCTCTCTCCGAGGGCGTTCATACTGCATACACGGAGTTTCCACAGCGTTCTCATTAACATCGCTGCTGACCTCAGCTGCGTTGGCAGGGTCCGTGTCGGTTTGAGTACTCATTTCAATGCTTCAAAAATACGATACAACTATAACGTTCAGCTAGATTCCGATATAGCTTTACGTACCGAACTTAGCGCTTGAACCACTCCGCACCAGCAAATGTTCACGAATGCGACTTCGAACGATAGTATCTGTTATATCTCGTAAGCCGTCACAGATACGCAAGTGGAGACCGGGACCACATTCATGTATATTTATTTAATAAGAATGAGTCTAATTACCTCGCAACATAAACGCAACGAATCCTCTAAACGATTAGCTTCCTCCCGCTCACCTTTGATCTTAAAGTTTACAATCTTTGTCGGGAAAAGCACGAACACTTCAGTATATACGTCTCGCTACACACTGTCTCGGTCGAATCTTCGTACACAACTATATTCCCCCCAGCGGTTCTATTGTCCGACACAAAAAAGGCGCGAAAATGTCTTCGTTGCTTAATCGGAGAGCGTTCGGTAACAACGTCAGATCGCACTTTAAGCTCTAACAGCTCTTTCAGATACGCAAACTTTGTTATAGGAGCGAGATCTGCTGAGTCAGTCTCTGCAACATATTTATTCCAGAAGGGAAATCATTGCTCGTAAGTTCCATTAAACTTGGTGATTGATAGTTTCGCCAATTTGGCAGCCGGTCCCCTAGACAAATCGCTGTTAGATTTCGACTTTTTCAAATCCTCGTCTCTCTTCTCGAATTCAAACTTCAATTCTAGCTGTGCTCGTTCGAAAGCGAGTTGTTTCTCTCGCTGGACCTCAAGTACTTTCTCGTCTGATTCTTTCAAAGCCAAATCTGCTTGTTGCACGACTTTGTTTATACATTCCGCAAGTTGAGCAACGCGTTCGTCGACCTTCTCGAGTTGCGCATCAATTTCTTCGCTCCACGTAGAGACCTCACTCACATCTTCACCTTTTGAAACCTTCTCTTCTTCAATTTGTAACTTAAGCTCATTTACCTCTTTCGATAATGTTCGTAAGTTATCACAATGTCGTCGCGTCGATTCAACATTTCCTTTCTAAGCTGTTGCGTCGCTCTTAGATGCTTTGATTTGTGGCAATTCAAGCTTTGTGTTCAGCGTTTTTAAAGCCTTTTCCATCATTAGTCACATTCGCGTAGTTCCCGTCGGAGGTGCCACTTTGTTGGGGGATTGCCTCCTCTGTCGTGTCGCCCAACAATCCCGAAAATCACAAAACTCACTCAGCAATCTTTTTACGGTTTATCAATGTCCGATGACCACTCCCGAATCACCACTCCCGAGTTCACTGACTTTATATAAAACAGCTCAGGTTTTACTGACGTCACATGCTATCTAATTAACTAATTTAACTGTGGTGTCTAGTGTCTTTCAGCACCTTGCACTCAACAAAACATCTGCTATTACTGTTCTAAATATGTGAGGATAATCCTCAACATATATATATATATATATATATATATATATATATATATATATATATATACCCTATCTACATATATTAATATATCTCTGTGTAATATTTAAAAACTGAGCAGGAATGCTTTGTCGGGATTTAAAACACGAGGCGATAGCCGAGTGATTTAGACCCGATAAAGCACGAACTGCCTGTTTTTAAATGTCTTCTAAAATGAACCTCCTGATGCGCTAATTCACGAAGAATGTTTGGAAATCTATCTTCCGTAAACCGAAAAATTAAACTTCTTCACATGTAAAGGCACATGTGTCTTTATCACATGTATACAGTAGATCCGATACGCTTGACTTTCTTTTGTCTTTTCCTCATGAATTTTTAATGAATTTTAGAAGTATCTCTCTCTTTCTCTCTCTCTCTCTCTCTCTCTCTCTCTCTCTCTCTATATATATATATATATCTATATATATACACCTGCATATATCTGAATATATTTACATATATATTGACGTATATCTATATTTATCTATATATAACAGTACACCACGTACCTATTTTCCGTTCCACGCCAGTTTGTGTATAATACATCTGTCTGGCGATCGTGACTCCTCTTATTTATCGCGCTTATGGCCAGGGCACTTAGGGTCAAGCTTAGTGGGACGCGGTGAATCTAGGGTGCGCGTACGATACTTTAGAAGGCGAAGGCAAGGGTGCCGTGTTATAGCGAAGCAAGCAGAAGAACAGGCAAGACACATGTACTGCCAGCAAGCCTTTTATGGCTTGCCGCAGTACAGCGTGCTGTCAAAGCAAACCTTCCTGGTTCGATGACAGCACTATTTACACCTTTTTACTTAAATCTAATTTATTTGTAAAAATATTTACTGCAAATTGTTTGAAATTTCCTCCTCCTCAGGTGACCATCTTTATTCTTGAGACAGAAGGTTTTCGGCATCAACTCCTCTTCCTTCTGTTACAAAACAGCGAATACATATAAATAAATGAAAGTATTAAATTACAAGCAATGTACTAGTGGAATTAAAGAAGAGAAAATTCAGAACAAAAACAAACCAATGGAGCTGGGATTGCCATTCGAAGAGGGTTTAATTTTGGAAATTAAGAGGCTTTCTCTTACGAGAAGTTCGGAAGGAGAAGAACAAGGAGAAAGAATTCTAAGTCGTTAAGAGATACAGTTTGGCCAGTTTTGGAAAAATGGGCTTAAATAATGGATGGGGTAGAAGTAGCACTTTTTTACCAGAAAGGGCAGACTCCCAAATGATCTGAGACTCGTGTATGTAAATGACGAGCTGTTTGGCCCACATATAATGTGCTACAGCATTGACACTTGCTATGTCGACACTATCTTATTCAATGGCTTTGTTCCGTGTTTTTTGCTAGGCATTATCTTAAGATTAAGTTTTCCACCTAGTTCCTCACTTCTGATTAATTATCAGGATAATTGTATACTCTCTAACTGAACTATGGGGAGCCATAAACCATTTGGGTCTGGTGATATAAGGCATGTTACTTCGGTAGCCAAGACACGTTTTAACTTGGTATTGGCAAGTTTCAGCCTAACTGCAGCAGCGCAATGTTGATGCCAAACAAGACGTTAATTCTCTGTTCCTCGACGTATCACTAGTGATCTCTCAATTACGACTGAATTTCAACCATAATTCAGTACAAGACGCTTCTATGTTTATAGAAGCACCCTAGTTTAGCGCATGTCATCAAACCCCTCTTGCACTAATAAATCACGCGACCTCAACCCTCGTGAAATAGCAGATGTGGAATTATAAATCCACAAACATATCAATGGTTGTGGTGGTGTTGAAACTGGGTAAGGTAGACTGTAGTATTACAAAAGGAAAAAAAAATAATGTGATGGAAAAAAGAGTATTGACAAGGCAGTGTTACCAATAGCTATGGTTGTACTGGTTAGAATGACCGATGGATTTTGAATATACACAGCAACAAATAGGTAATTGTACCTCCAGCTCAGCAACTATACTGTTGATATGTAAACAAACTTGAATATAAACTTTTAAAAAACTTTATTCCTTCTCGTACATAAGGCGCTGGTTGATGTCCTTAAACTTTGGTGAAGGAAGACTTACTGTTTATATATATATGTATATATCTAAATCTATATATGTATCTATATGCTTGAAAAATATGATGCAATTATAATGTGAAAAGAATTATACAGATAACTAATATCCTAAACGTAACAGGACAATTTCATTGCTTGATATTAAACATGAAAGATATGTTTTACTACTCGATTCTAAACATCCACAATAAGTAATTATCAGTGTCCTGGCATCTCACCTTTATTTCATTCTTTTGTACATGTTCCAAAAATTTGTTCACGTCACATTTTCCACAGGCCTTATGTCTTAAATACTTCATTTCACCATCCTTCATTTCTTGTGTTCTTTGTAGCCATATATGTTAACGAAGTGATATGCCTCCCTTGCTCCTAAACAGAAATGAGTAAATGCTCTCAAGATTAATTTATTATAATAATAATAATAATAAATTCTTTATTTATACTGTTAAAAAAAATCCCATCAGCATAAAAGCTGGTATTAACGGGAGAACAGCGCTAATAAAACATAAATTAACTATGTAACAATATTGAAAAATATTGAAAATAGTAATCTAAATTAATCTATAAACTAAAAAAATATAGGAATCTTTATCACTGTCTAAAAGATACATATAAATAGAACGTTTAAAACTAGTAATAGAAGTTATTTTTCTGATATATCTAGGCAGAGAATTGCAGTCCTTTGTACTGGCGTACGCAAACATTGTTTGTCCCACCTTAGTTTTAACTTTTGGTATATCTAATGACGTTTCATCTCGGAGTTCTCTGTTTCTTACACTACTACGGAATTTAAAAACGTCTAATGATTGTTCTGGACAATTTAAATTATTTAAAATTTTAAAAATTAGTACATATCTAAAAAATCTTCTCCTATTAAACAAAGTAAGAGATTTAAAACATTGCGCATTTCCTGGGTACACTTTTTCTTTCCTTCTTTCAAAATAATTCTCATCGCTCGATTTTGAACCAGTTCAACTTGTCTTGTTAAGGTCGAGCCACAGTCATGCCACACGATTGAACAATAATCTAAGATTGGTAAAATGGTTTGTTTGTAGATCCTACATAAAACAGGCTTGGGAAGAAATGTAGAAATCCTATTTAATAAACTAAGTCTTGAATGTGTCCTTCGACATATTATCGTAATATGTCATTCCCACGACAGTTACTTACGCGAAGACCTAGATAATCGAATGAATCAACTTGTTCTACTGTGTCATCACTAAGACGAACTTCAAGCTTTCCAGCCTCCTTTATGGCGGATTTTGACCCAATTAGAAGCGACTTGGTTTTCTTGACATTGTCTATCATTCTGTTTTGTAGTAATCAGTGATCGACATTCATCAAATTTATAATAATCTTCGCCTGTTCCAATGCCAAGTCTTTATTCGAATAATGTACTTCAGTATCATCCGCACATAAAAAAGGATCACACTCCGTGAAGCTGTGAACAATCGTGTTATAATATAGGCAGAATAGCGTCGGACCCAATACCGATGCTTGAGGAACACCATTAGTTACATATTCAAGGTCACATTGAGCGTTTTGATAAACGACATATTGCTATCTATCTGTGAGGTAGGAAACAAACCATTTGATTGCATTTTCATCGAAACCATAATCACGTAATTTCTTTAAAAGCATCGAGTGGTCAATGATATCGAAGGCTTTTCGGAGGTCAAGAAATACAGCAACAGTATATTTCCTATCATCAATAGCTAATTTCCAGGAATCAATCACTTTTATTAATGCCGTCACGGTCGAGCAATGCTTGGTGTAAGCAAATTGTAGAGGTTCTTTTAAAGTTTGATGATTTTCACCGTAATCTTTTACCTGGTTATCAGCTACTCTTTCGCAAACTTTTGCAAGAGCAGGCAATACCGATATTGGTCTGTAGTTATCGCGATCATAGGCAGAGGCCCCTTTAAATATTGGTGAGATTTTTGCTGTTTCACCAATATTTCCTATTTAATAACTGAAAATCTTCTTGCAGCCAACGGCAGTCTCTACATTCGGCGCAACTGATTAATTTAATTGATGTTTTGAAAATAGAAATTCAGTACGTTGCTAAATGCATAGCCACAACCAAAACCCATGCAAAACTCTGTACTTCTTTTATCAGTCAAAGGGCATGTACGGCATTGATTTTACCAACTATAAGACACATTTTAGCACTGTACGTCTCTAATATTTTGTGAAACATTCAAATACCTGACTTCACAGTATTCATGGTATGGCCTGGTAGTCCACTTGGGACTGAACCCTTATTACTGAAGACCAGGAATACAAAGAGCGGAAAGAAACGTCCACTATGTCATGTACGAAAAATCCTCTGTACCTTTTCTGTCGTTCGAAGTATGGAATTGACTTCACTTAGTTCAGAATCATCCTTAGGATAACATGAACTGAATATTTCATGAATTGACCTACATCGATAAAGTCAACTAGAAAAGTTGACTAGAGCCGGATTCGAACTCCCATCTCCGGGTTAAGGGACCGCTGCTCTACCAGTGGAGCTATCGAGTCAACTGGGAACAGTAGGCTTATTTTATTCACGGATATCGAACGTTAAGTAGGGATACACCGGAACTTTGATTTTTCTAAGTTCCTGTTCCGGCCGGAACTCGTGAAAAAATGTTCGGCCGGAACCGAAACTTTTTCTATAAAATGGTAATAAGAACGGTAGTCCATAGTAATAATAACAGAAGTCCTATTTTTAAAATAGATTTTATGGTTTACATGAATACAACAGTTAAAAATAAATTGTAGATGTTATGTCATTAAATTATCCATTCCACATGCTCTATAAAGTCAAAATTACTTAACGCAAAAGATATTTTTAACTTATAGTCTAATGACAATAGTTAGATTACAAGTGCAAGGTACAAAAAAGTATTTTTTGCTCAAACAATATCATTTAATGGCGGCAAAAAGCAACCTTGAATACGCATTACACAAGCCAACGTTCGCACAGGAGTACTTTGACAGTTCAATTTTGTGGTTGTGTCATTCGAGTGAGGGGAAATCTGGGAAGGTTATGATGAAATTTTGAGCCAAAATATGGTCAGTGGTTTATATGTAGTGCCCAGGCTTTCTACGATTATGCACGGCCGAAATGCAGCCAAAAACAAAGAACTATTTGGAAATAAATATTCACACTTCATCGAGAAAAAATGTTCATGATACTAAAACAGGAAAAACAACAGTTATAAAACATAAGGCATGATAGTTTGGGTTTATAATGGAAATGTGAAGGACAATTTCTTATTTGGCATTATTAAATGAGGAGTTATTCTCACTTTTTGACCGCTCAAATCTACATTGACAATGTCCAACCAAGTAACATCATCTGCTTTGTGGTTCAGTTGGAAAGATACTACTTTGATTTTCGGTTCTGCTTCCGGCAGGAACCTTTTTTCAGTTCCAGCAGTTCCGGTTACGGCCAGAACTTTTAAATTTGGTTCCGATGCATCCCTAGCGTTAAGTTGTCGCGAGAATCTCTCGTGCACTTTAATGTATAAAACATCAAAAGTCGTGGCATCTCACCTTTATTTCATTGTCATGTACATGTTCCAAAAATTTGTTCATGTCACATTTTCCACAATGCTTTTGTCTCAAATACTTAATTTCACCATCTTTCACATTCTGATTTTTCTGTAGCTATATATTTTATGAATTTCTTCGATGTCACATTTTCCACAGGCCTGATGTCTCAAATACCTTGATTTCACTATCTTTCGCATCTTGTGTTTTCTGTAGCCGTATATCTTAATGAAGTGATATGCCTCCCTTGTTCCTAAGCAGAAATGAGTAAATGCACTCAATATTAACTTACATGTAATAACTATACACTCTTTCACAACAAATGGCTTCCTCCAAGTTCAGCACAAATTATTAGTTTGATCGATTATTTGAAAACCAGAATTCAACCTTGTTCCTAAATGCTGAACTACAACACATTATAATATAATACAAAACAATGCGAGGCAAACTTACACAAAAATCATCATTACTTCTTCTGCTAATCAATGTACAGCAGTTAACGTACTCAGGAATACGTAACATTGGGTAGCTTATTTCATGTTTGCAAGTTTATTTGAACTCTTCAGTGCTTTTCTGACTGCATAGTATTCAAGATATGGCAGGAAGCCCACTTGAGATTGCTATACATATTATGTGGAATATGCAAATTGAACTGGAATGATATCTCTTGTACTAGGCCTCACGATTAAATGAAGCCGACATGGGGGCAACCGTGTAGATCAAAATCACATGTGGGGAAAAGTTCTGTCAGTTGTATTGAACCTTTACTTTTCATTGACAGTTAATTCTGAGCAATATGCAAAAAAACTGTCAAGAACTCTCGATTCAGGTTACGTTTTTCGCAATAGGTTGCGCTTTTTATCGCGTAGGGGTCTGGGATGACCTACAAATTGACCTACATGCCGGCCTCCATGTTGGCTTCAAAATTCAGTTTGGAGGTACCGTTCCAGTCTTTTTAGAGTTCAACGGGTTTGCCACAATGGTATGTCGATTGGGTATGCCTGGCATACCCAGATGGTCAGCAGACTTGGTGCTCACCACTAAGTAACATCACTTGGGATCACTGGGTAAATGGCGACGGGTGTTTGACATTGCACCAAGAATACCTTGGTTGTAGAGACGAATGTCATCGAGATCCAGAGCACGAGGCAATAATTTAATTGTTCAATGGGATCAATATACTGATTTGAAATGGGGGGCCTGGCCCTCCAAATTTACGTTTGCGAGAGACATGCATCCCCCCGTAAACGCCGATGCAAATTAGTGAATACCTAGAATGAGCAAAGGCATACGTGGTGCTTATATTGACTGAATTGTAATCTACAACAAGTTCATAATAAATCTCTTGACAAAGAAGAGCAAACCATACGTTGCCATAGTCCATTGTTAAAGATGTTTGTGAATATGTCTTGAAAAGAGGTATTTTAAGTACCATATACCAAACTTTCCATTTCATCTCATCCATGATTTTCTATGGGTTCCCTCCATATATCCAACTAAAACCCATCTCCTTACATTCTGGATGGACTTGCTGTAAACTTCTTTGTTTACTGTATATCTGTTGGTCGGGTAATCAAGACTTTCAATGCTAATTTATTGTCATGGGACCGCACGCTTCAATACACCATATTTAGTTGTCGATGGAGTCAGTGTTTATGGCATATCAGGGAAGCTTATTATTCTGATACTTTTCCTTCACAATCCAGTTAATAGGTGTGTAGCTTGCCTCACACTGTATCCATTGTCATATTTCAAGGACATCTTATGGACATTTCATGGTATCAGTAAGTATTCTTTAATTCTCAAGGAGCTAGATACTGTAGCACAAGAACAAAATAATGCACATACATATAATAATCATAAAATGTTAATTTGAGTATGTATTTAGAAAATTCATGAAATTTTTAATATTTTATTCTAATGAAAATTTTTCTTTCATGGATCACTTCATGACATACAACTAACGTAAATCTATCATGCTTGGCAACCTCAATATTTATAACCAATCATCACTGTCACTGTTAGCTAATCAAAGCATCAGAAATTTGTGTATAACCAAATTTCTCTTTATACCCAACTCTAATCACTCACCAGAAACTTCACAACAATAATCCTATCACAACAAAATTCCACTAATGTTGTACAGATATCTTTAATGGACATTAACCTTTTTTACATCATGGAATTAGGCAGAATGTCCACCATTTGCATTTAGTTTTGGACAACAGCTTGTTGCTGAAAATCTCACCTGTGAAATCCCTGCTGATGGAGCTCCAAATGGATTGATGGAATCACTTAGCTGCATGGCTGCACGAGGCCAGGCTCAGATACATGTATGAATGGAGTTGTGGTCTGCAGACTGGAAACCCAGCCCCCTCGAACCTCATATAGCAATGTACGATCATACGGCACCCATCATAGATGGTGCGCCATCACCTTGCCAGCGGGGCCTCCAGAGGCGACCTGGAAAGTCAAAGGGGATTTAAGGAAACATTTATGAGGTGGTTCAGTTTGTATGTGGCCGGCAATTGAGAGCTGCTAAATTTCAGAACCTTTTAGGTGGAAGTCAACGCATCGTGAGATGCACGCGATCACCAACCGATAAGGTCTTTTGGCAATAAGCTCTTGTGTGCACTACTCTGTGTCAGACACTGGTATGTGGTTGTGTTGTATTTTGAGAGCAGGATGGGGTCACCTTAAGTCAGTGGCGTAGCTACAGTGGGGCGGGGGGCCACTGCCCCCCCCCCCCCCCCTCGACGTTTTGGGTGCCGTTTGTCGGAAAATTTGGAAGCTTGTCGGAAATTCTGAAGCGAACTGGCAAAGTAATTAATTGTTCACACGTATAATATATTTGTACTTTAGAACGGAAAAACGCCTGTCGAATCTCGCTTGTATGTCTATCTATCGTGAAATTGTTTTGAATATTTCGATTCGAGAACTTCAAATGCCGTTCCTGAACGACAAAACAAGAAGAATTTTTAAATAATGTGTTAATTCATATGGACGTGACATTAAAAAACGTTTTTCAACGTTAAAAGTTAAAACTCTGTGTTCAGTGTGTTGCCTGTCTGAGTACATTACATTTGAAGAGAAATAGCGATAGAAACATTTGATCTACCTCGATCTACCTATTCGATAATACCTGAAATTGTATGTTTATATACTAGCATATTACCATTTCTTCACACTTAGTTGATTTGAAAATGGCAGCCGGCTTTTCATAGCGAACATATATCGCCATCTGATGTAAATATTAAATATAATAAAGATATTATTCTTGTTCATTCCTTGATGATGTCTCATCTGTACACAGTTTTTAAAAGCCACACCTTTTAACCACGTCCCTTTGACCACGCCCACTTGACCACGCCCAGTTGTCGGAAAATTTATAGTTTCGCCCCCTCCTGAAGAAATTCGTAGCTACGCCAGTGCCTTAAGTGCAGGTTTATTTGGGATATTATTCTCATGATTAATGACTTGAATGACACGAATAGCATAGTATAGTGTAGTTCAGCAAATCTGATTTCCAAATCATCTGGTGGAACATTGCCATGTTTACATCACACACAGCTATTGCTCTACAAAAAAATCAAAGCAACTTGTTCATTTCCTCACTAAAGCCATATTCTGAAAAATGAAAGCTATGTTGCATCAGAATTCTAATGTACTCAAAATACATGCAATAGACTAAATCTCTACGGTAAGATAACCAGAATTTTTGAGAGCCAAATGTTTTTAGGTGCTCAACTCATTACATGCTTAAAATAAAAAAGCATAACCTACTTACATTCAGGATTGATTTTATTATTTACATTAGAACAATAACAAGCAATCCCATTATCTCACAGTGTTTTTCTTACAGCCAATACACTGAACTGCTACTGTACCACATTTCCCACTAGTATAAGTTCTAAATATTTAGCTAATAGGAAAGAAATTCTATGAAAGTTTTTTTTTACAGTTTTACAGATGTTTTGCAATAAAGCATATTAAAATTTCACGCACTTAAGGGTGATCCTTTCATGTGAATGGACAAGGGTCCTATAGCACAATTAATTTCTCGCAGCTGCCATGTTGAAAACTATGGTGGAAACTGGGAAGTTGTCTTGTCCATGGTCTTGTCTGGTTCCAGCTTTCCACTCAATTTATTGGGAGAAACGTGCTCGAAAACTCTCTACCAGTGAAAGGTGGTGGCAGAGACAGGTAACAAAATCAGGTGAACCCCATTCCCCACTACAAGTACCCTGCTTCCTCTGCCTTAAGAAAAACACTGTCTCATCAGGACATTTCTGTGCCAGCATTGTTTGTTTTTCTTCATAATTAACTTTCACTGCAAGATTGTAAATAGTTAACCTAGGTGTTATGTAAATCTTACAAGGTAAACAACAAAAGAAACCATATGTTGGCCAGAAATCTGAGGAAAAACTCAACTTTATTGTTTTTATTTTATTTTCTTTCAATTACACTCTTCACTAACACACACCTTAAGAAATTCTTGTTGAAGAGTTACTGGTTGATATCCCAGTATTTTTTCTATAGCATTTGTTCTTAAAATGGACCTTTATATTAATTCCAGATCTACAATTAATTACCTATTTCATGCAATCTGCTTGTTCTTCCTGTATCTGTGTCCCTGACAATTTTATCTCGAAAAGGGAGAGGAAATTGTTGTTAATATAAGATACTAGAAAAATGAATAGACTGTATGAAAGTTTGGACAATGGGATAGTTGTATCCAATTATTAAACAACTTCTAATGTGGCTACATTCCTGCTCATGTATTGTCCTGAAGTGTTGACTTCTGTAAATATATAATTTGAAAATATTATTTTATCCATATATGACAAAATGTTAGTTTATTTTTAAAATTTGGTTAAAAGTCCAACTATTCACCACAACTACACTGGAGACAAAAATGCTCTAAACTTGGAGGATAAATTGCAATAGGTTAAAATGGAAAATGCTACTTACTTTCTAGACAACTTTGATTTGATTTCTTCTTAGGAGTATCATTGAAAGTATTTAAGTACAACATCAGTATTTTTACTTTTGTTAATCCAATCTTCAGTGACTTGGCATCTCAGCCTTCTTTCATTGTCTTGTACATGTTCCAAGAATTTGTTCATGTCACATTTCCCACAAGCCTTTTGTCTCAAATACTTTATTTTGCTGTCTTTTATGAGTTCCAAGATTTTGTTCTTGGCCAAATTTTCAACAAGCTTTTTGTTATAAATTCTTTATTTTGTCATCTTAAAATCTTGTGGTTTCTATAAATTTCAAAGGAAGGGAACAGTAAAATCATCAAACTAACATTGAAACAGTAAAATCAGTGAAACCAACATTGAAAAGAGGGAGATGGGCAGTTTATCTGATTGAAAAATCAAGGTGTCCCAACATTTTCTGCAATGATTGTGGTTTCTTTATTTTATTCTTTTTAATTATTTTGTGCATATAAAAATAACATACAATTTATTTTTTTTTAATTTCTGCCACAAAATGCACCAAATTTGATTTAAATTTGTAGTATTAAGTTGGAGAATACCAGGATAAAAAATTTATCTATCAAATTTTCTGTATTTGCTGTAACTTAAAGCAATCATACAGTAATGACTTCCAAAATATAATGGAACTTTTAACCTATGTCATTTCTGACCTTCAAAAGCACAATGTCATTAAATATGTAATTTTCATCAAGTACCACAACAACAAGTTATCATCACTGCAGTTAATGTCAACTAATTGTTACCTTTTGTGAGATGAAGTTTTAATGTCTCACTGTAAAGTCTCATTCTTTCCATAGCTGTTCAAAATACTCACAGTTGGGGATTTCTTAGGGTAATGAGTTAATTAGTCCAATTTTTACTCACAGGACAGTAAAGAACCTAGTTGCTGCACACTCTAATGATGCCTGAAGGGTTTGTGCTCAAAGCCATAGGGGTTTTACTTCTTCTCACATTAATTTTTCATGCAAAATTCATGATTGTGACAGCATCTCTCCATCATGTCACCAAAATGGATATTTTATTGCCAAGGGATTTATAAGCAAATAAATGAAAAATCTACTTCCTTGGCAAGAAAATGGTTCTAACGAAAAACTTGAAAATGAGAAGATGTCACTCATTTTCAATCAAAATGCGGCAGCAAAAAATGATAATTTGATGTTCCTTTACCCAGGTATTTTAAGCTCCTCTTTTTTCAGTTGTGATAATTATTTGTATTTGTAAGAAAGTACTAAAAAGAAAACAGCTTGTTTTTTTCTTTTAGCTTAGAAACTAACAATTTTGGAGCCATAATTATTTTAAAAAATGCTCTAAACTTAGAGGAAAAATTGCAATAGGTTAAGATGGGAAATGCTTCTTACTTTGTGGATATCTTTGATTTGATTTCTTCTTAAAACTACAGTAGAACTTCTATATAACGGCCACCCTCGGGAATTCAGAAACTGGCCGCTTAATGGAGGTGACAACTTAATAAAGGATCGCTAAAAATACTCGCTGGGCGTGGTCAAATGTCAGTTTCAATACCGTGTCATACGATACTGCATTCAAGCAAACAATAAGAAAATCAACGCTCTTTGAGGCGATCTTTACTTTCAACAAAGTTGCTAACTTGTAAATGTAGCGGCGCAATAAACGTAAAGATATCGAAAGGTACAATCAATTGTCTTTTGCTCTACCATGCAGTATTTCTGACTTACAGTTCACAACGACATACATCTCATCCCGTCATTTCATAGTTCTTACAATCAACGTGGAGATAAAACGGAAATTTGGCTAAAGTAGCGTTGTTGGAAATAAAATTCAAACCAACAAGCAACGGAAAAGTCACGGTAAAGGGCAAGTGCTTTGAAAGTACCTGGAAATCTTGTACAAGTATACGTTTGGAAGCCATTTCTTCACAATCACACTGCTCAAGAACAAGCTATCTGAAAAAGGAATTTCAAGTAGAGCTAGAGGGAAGCAGATTCCAAACAAAAGTTTTTGCATCTCGTGATTTTGTACTGCAGCTCATTGCTGACATCTGGAAAAAAATTGACCATAATGAACGGTTAATTATAAGCATTAGCATTGTCATTTCTATAATGATGATGGATCGCTACTTAATCACAATCAGACACAAGGTAATACTGCATGAAAAGACATGTGGCTTTGGGTTTCCGTTTAAGGGTGACTGCTTAATACACGTAAAAAGAACAAAGAAAGACAAACATGGGACTGCTTAAGGGTGGCCGCGGCCGCTCAATAGAGATGGCCGTTTAATAGAGATGGCCGTTTAATAGAGATGGCCGTTTAATAGAGGTAACAATTACTGCATGTGTATGGGCCAAAATTCGGGACTTTGAAAACTGGCCGCTTAATAAAGGGTGGCCGCTTAATAAAAGGTGGCCGCTTAATAAAGGGTGGCCGCTTAATACAGGGCCGTTATATACCGGTTCCACTGTATCATTGACAGGATTTGTATATGTTGTCAGTATTTTTACTTTAGTTAATGTAATTCTTCATCACTTGGCATCTCAGCCTTTGGTCATTGTCTTGTATTGCACATATTCCAAGAATTTGTTCATGTCACTTTTCCTATAAGCCTTTTCTCTCAAATACTTCATTTTGTTGTCTTTCACGTGTTCCAGGACTTTGTTCTGTCACATTTTCAACAAGCTTTTTGTCACAAATACTTCATTTTGTCATCTTTCACATCTTGTGTTTTCTGAAGCCATATTATTTCAACGTGGTGATATACCTTCCTTGTTCCTAAACAAAAATGAGTTAATACTAATAAGATATAACTTACGTGTACTGCAACAATTGCAAATCTATCACGTATGCAAGCAATGATAATCTGTACCATTTGAACAAAAAATGGATCAACACTACCTCCGTGATCCATCAAGGAGCAAGGGTGCAGCGGAACATTCGACTTCTTACTAACAATTGCATTCCTTTAGGTTTGTCTTGCCCTTTCATAGCCGCAACAAACAGGAAGTCACTATTCAACTTCATGAGAGCTTGTTATTTTTGAATAAATTTTATTCTTTTCCTCTTTATAAAAATTAGTGATATCAAAACAAAATTCTAGTTGAAAACCTCATTTGTTGGATAGTAAGGTCAGTTTCGAACCATAACTTGGTCCTGCATCAGTTTAGTTGCTTATTACTCTCGAACAATCAATTATCGCAATGGACAGCAATCACGTTCACTGACCCTTCTTAAAGTTAAAAATACACTCTTAAAACCGGTTCATTTTAGTAATCCTTCACGTCAGCCTTAACTAGAAGGCAAACACCATTAAATACTTTACCTAATGACTTATGAGGGATTTTTCCGTGCGACTGTATCTGCTACCTGCTTCTTCTTCGACCATATGTGAACGACTTACTTACCTTGAAACTTGACGACATGTGGATGTGTGGAGCAAAAAATTGCTTTTCATCAGCTCTTCTCTGAAGGAGATTTCCCTTCCATTGCTGGGCCTAATCAGTGCACTGCCCAATTTGAAGGGCTGAAGATAAACTCTTCTTCCCCACTTACGATACTTTTGCGGATTAACCAATCTAAGGAAAAGTGGAAGTACCAGATCGTTTGGTAACTGGACGTTGACTTGAAGTTGGTTGGACACTAACAGACTGGGGTCATTTGTACAAAGGCCACGTAGCATATCCGTATGGTAAAACCTGTGATTAGTTGCGTCCCAGGCCTCTGAGCTGGTCAATAATTGGAAGGTAGCATGCGGGCGGGAAATTTTTGGATTTGTGAAGCTCTGAAACCCTATATCCTGCATTTTGAGAGTAGTTTTTACAAAAAATATAAAAATCATAAACAGTAATTTTAACCATGCGCGCAAAACATCTCAGCGACATCCTCGTGAAGTATATCGATTGAAAATGGTAATCCTATTCAGTGAGTTCCTCTGGCTAACTTCAGTCCAAGTAATTACAAATGTTTACTTCATTTCTTACTTTTTTATGTCCAATCTGATCAAATACAATTTGGCGTAGATATTGTAGGGTGGAGCGTGCCTTCACGGTCGCATGCTTCCTATATCTATGCAGTGAAAACAGCTATTTATTCTTTAACCCTTTCATCCCTGGATTTTTCAAATGAAATAATAAATTATTCAATTGTTCCCCCTCCTGGGGGAGGCGGCAGAGGTGGTATTGAGGCACCATGGTCCTCTGTTAGGAAAGTTAAACTCCTCCTCTACGTGGAAGATATTAATACTTTCTCGGGGAAAATCTTCGGAATAGATCTTACTTTAGTTGTGTGCAGAGAGAGATATTTTGCAAAAATCTACAGCAAGAATACCTAAATACTTAAATTACGAATGCTTTATTAATTTGCCAAAGTTGCTCTGTATCAGGAACCAGCAAGGTCTTGACAAAGTGTATTGCGATCATTGGCGTAACTAACCGAGTGGCCTGACGGGAACCCAGGCTTCCCAAGCTCACCCCAACTTGTAGATTAATTTAGTCATTAATCTCTATAAAGGTGGACATTTCCTCAATTTCAAATGTCCAAGATGACGTATTTGGTTGTTTGAGAGACATTCTTTAAAATCTGTACTACTGTAGATGTTAGCTCCCCAAATTTGCTGAACCAGGACCCTCAAGGCCTCCCCCTGACACTAGAAATGTCCCAGTTACTCCACTGATTTCGATCCTTTCAACTCTTTCGAGGCGGGAGCTCCCCCTTTGACCAGCAAAATCGTTTGGCGTTAGCCCGAGTAAAATAACAGACGTCTTACGCTGCCTGGAGAATGTTAAAGCAGGAAATTTAATCAACCCACCAGTTTTCTATTCAAAGAACAGGCAAAGTTGTCTGAATGTTCATTTCAACTCGCATGTATCATTGTCCCCATGTACAACACCAAGCACTCATGTAAAACATTTCAGTTTGAAAATAACAGAAGTGCTAGTATTGCTTTTCCTGATTGTTTGTTTTAATTCATTATCTTCTATGTATTCATCCGCTTGACTATAATGTTCGATATATATGATTTTATGCGCGTTCTCAAACTGTTTTACTCAGAAATACGTTCTGAGTCGATGACGGGAATCGAACCCGTAACCTTCTGATCGCTGGTGAGATGCTCTAACCATTGAGCTACATTGACTCAGATGGTGAGCGAAGGTTACATTTGTGTACTGGTTCGTAATGATAGTAAACATATGTACTGTCAGTCTCCAAGTTTCGATATGTTTCTTATGTATAGTGTTGATCAACGATGTAGTTGTGATAAGAAACATATCGAGACTTGCAGACTGGCAGTACATGTGTTTACAGTCATTACGAACCAGTACATAAATGTAACCTTCGCTCACTGTCTGGGTCAATGTAACTCAATGGTTAGGGTATCTCACCGGCGATCAGAAGGTTACGGGTTCGATTCCCTTCAGGGACTCAGAACGTTTTTCTGAGTAAAACAGCTTGAGAACGCGCATAAAATCATATATATATATATCTACCAAGCTACCACAACTATGTTTGAGTCAACAAATTAAAATTTTATGCTACTTAAACGAACGTTTTCACAAATTGTTGCCAGCATCTGAAGGAGACGGGCGTAATTTGTTTAAAACAATAAATGAAAAACAGTTTTGAACGCGGAAATCTGTGAACGGTAGCGAGGTTGGTTATTCACATTGACACTTTAAACCTCGATGAATGACCAACTGACCTGTGTTAATTTCGTCAACTTTCCTATACTTAATTTATTCATATCCGATAAATGTCTGGCAACTTCACGCACTCTGATAAATCAAAGCACATGCGCTAACTCACACTAGTGAAACGAAAACGGAATATATTTTTCGTCAACCTAATTCTCTGCTGTAAAATATCAAGCGGAAAGATTAGGAATAAATTCAATGTTTTTCTTATTTCTTTTTTTACTCGGGTTTATCTTTGCGCAGTCACTACAGCACAAAATTAACATAAATATTCATAGAAACATACATAATTTAACTTAAATTATAATACTGGACCAATCATCATAAATTATTTTTCTGAGTGTGAGCTCGATGAACGTCGACATATCTCCCACGATGTCATCAAACTTTCACATGTTCAAAGGTCCTCGTAACTTGCTCGCTTTGCTTCTTGTGTCTACCAGTTGACCGTTGTTTATCGTAGGCGCGGAGGTCCAGTGCAGATAGCTTCGATAAAACAGCGGCGTTCTTGAGGTTATACACAATCTAAAATATAGAAAACAAGCTTCTCGACGTTTCGAGCGAAGACCCTCCGGACGAAGGGCCTTCGCTCGAAACGTCGAGAAGCTTGTTTTCTATATTTTAGATTGTTTATCGTACTTTTTTACAATTATAACTTTAACAAAAGCTGCAGTAGTGTTCCAGCACATTTTATTATCCAAAATTTTTCAACGTAGATACTTAATTCTCCGTAAATTTCATTAAAATAAGGTCTGAAATTTTCCCGCCAAAACTCACCTGTCCGGAATAGAAACTGAATTGGCCCGGGCAGTCTAATATGGTAAAATATCGGACCGTTCAGCAACCAATCATCACACGTAATTTTGTACTCGAACAGAAAAAAACCCAAAAAAAGCTCAGCCATATAATAAAATCATTATATTGAATGGATAAAATTGTACTCAAAGCAAAACAAACATGTTGTATTTAATATATGTTGAAAACAGGATGTGGAATTACCTCGAATGTTAAATTACCCCAGTTTATATAACTGGATGGTGATTGTTCTAAGGTGCACAGTTTAACTTGCTTGTTCCGAGATTGGAGTAAATGTTGTCACATTTTACTGGAACTTACTATCACTTATAGTACTTTTTACATCAAATTGTACTTCCAAAAATATATTAAGTATTTAAAATCATTTTAATGATCACTGATAAAATATCCAGACAAGACATCCTGAGCTAGAGTGGAGATTTTGAGTTTCTCAAGGGCATCAGCTAACTTTTCTCTGGTGCTTCCTCTCTCGATGTAATTGTTAAGCATGTTAAAAGCTTTCCGACTTTCATTCTCATTACTCCGACAGCAAACAATATCGGCAATTTCATGAGGTTCAAACAGCTTTGTCAGGCTGGCTCATTCATGCCACTTGCTGAGAATTCTTTCTGCTGTTGGGAAAATTTCGTGTGCTTGGATAGGATCTGGTAGTCTTTGTTTGTCGTGATTCTCTATCAAAATTAAGCAAGCGTTCAAATTAGAATCAGAAGTTCGGTAAAATTATGAATTATTCATTCCATCTGATTATCCCAGTTCAAAATGAACTCTTCGTCGTCTACGTAACCAATTTATATACTAATAATTAACCATTATGCTCCATGAACAACAGAAAAGCCATTCCCATAGCTCTACTTAGTGACAAAAGATCAAAAACATGTCGTAAATTCAATAAATATGAGAAAATATTTGTTCAAACCGTTTCCTCAGGACCATACTGAATTAGTCCAGATAAGAATAATTGTATTAAGCATTAGTCGATTGCCAGTTGATTTCATTTAGATGAAGCCTTTTTTTCCAATATTAGTATAAGTTAATAGTTTGGAGCATACTTTTAGCTCGCGAATTGAGGAAGCCAAGCAAATAATTGGCATTTCGACAAGTATAGGACTTGTTTATGGTTAGAAGGAGCAAGAGAGAACACATGGAGTAAAAGAAACATGCTTACTCGTCTCTTTGGAATCCATGTCTTCTTCAGTAGGCAAGTTTTTTGTCGAGTTAGTACCAGTTGAATAAAGACGTTTCTTAGAATAAAGTCTCCGTTCCAAGATTGACACAGAAATTGCCTACGAGCATTTTCAACAAGAACCAAATAGGGCATGCACAAAAATCACTGATTGTTGAGTTCAACCACCTATCTTTACATTGCATTTATGGTTAGGTAATCAACATAATTTTGATGTTTATGTATGACAATATTGTTGCTGATGCTGTCAAAAACTTTTTAAAGTTGATAACGACTACTCCATTGACAAAGCCACTATCGATGTTGACCAACCATACTATTGTTATGAAACATACATTCCATCAGCTAACTTGGTGGTCTGCAATTTATTATGAATTAAATGGAATGTATAAAACGTCAACCAAATCTATTGTGAAAATAGCTGCTATGAATAGGTAGACGATCGTATCACAAAAGTTGTAATGTTTGTTTGAGTTTTGTCTAGTTTTAGACATGTAAAGTTGTTATCTTATTTTCGTAACCGGCACCAAAACTAGTCCTCTCGAAAATGTCAGCTACCGATCTGGCTTAAAAGGTTTCTGTTGATGTTATCGAACGTAAGGTCAAGGTACAAGTTGGTATTGTTAAATGCTTTCTCTGGTTTGTGTTAGTCCCGCCTACATTGATTGAACACCTTTCTGAATTCCAGATATGATGTAATCCTATTCAGATTAGATTTGAACTCGAAATATGATGTGAAACTGTGAAGTAATATATCTGAGATAAGAATTGGTATATTCTGATTTTACCATTATAATTTTACAAAGAACTATATTAATTTAGTACTAGAAAATTTTTTTCAAACATCCTTGTTGATTACGTTACATTCCAAACAACCCCTTCGCCCGGCAGAGCGAGAGACTGGGTCAGAATGTATCTGATTGGTCAACGTCTGATGTCACTCACTGTCAACCAAAACTGCCCACCAAAAGCATAAAAAGAGATGCTCCGTTTACAACAAAAGAGGGCAGAAAGGAGGAGCCCACAGAGAGAGCAGAGAAGAGGAGTCCACAGAGCACAGCAGCGCAGAGCAGACAACGTTCATTTATATACAGTATTATGTAGTATTACGTAGTGGTCGGAATCCTCACTGGCTGACTAAGCAAGAGAATAATATGGAAGATCATGAAATTACAGCTTAAACTTTGGTCGCTGTTTGCACATCAACGGACAATGATCACACCTTCACAACTGAAACAAATGAAATTAAACACGTTTTGTTGGAAAGGGGTACCCAAGAGATCGGAAGCAAATTCGACATAGATTCTTCAGGGTGTACTTCAAAAATTCTTATTTAACTCATCTAATCTCTTTACTTCACCACACAGTTTCTTAACTCTGCGAAAAAAGTACCTTTTCTTACCTATGACATTTACCCAAAATGTTTCATGAAGTTTCGAAGAAATCTTGCCAGTACAGTTTCTTAGACATACAGCAAATTCTTTCTCTAAGCATTCAAGATTTAGAATGCATACGCAGTCGTCGTCAATACAAGCTTCTTTTTTATGTCTCAAACATGGCGTCTTTTCCTCCAGGCAAAGATCACATTTCAAACCAAACTCGTATCTTACACCTTGGTAACTTGGGCAGGACTAAACTTTCGTCATTACGACATGAAGGACGGACAAGACACTACTTGCAAAGTCCTTAATTTCAATCGTCTGCTCATCAACTAAAAAATATATGAATAAACAAACAAACAAATAAATAAAACAACTAAAAATGAATTTTTAAGTTTTTTTGAAACAACTTTAAATTACTTCATGTGACACAACTTTAAATTGTTTCTACATGAAGTTAAAAATCTCAGACAATCACACCTGATATTGCAACCTGGATTCTAGTTACATGGCGGATCAAAATCACGGAATATTTAATGTTGTTTTCACACTTGAAAATGCGACAGCAATTGCAGTGAAATTCAGGCATTTCCACAACGTCGTATTCGACATCACCACGGGCCCATTTCAGTATTTCCACAAGGACTCGCGAGTAAAGTCTAAGTGGAATGGTATCACCTTTAAAATTAAGGTACAGTGACGGCTGCAAACTCGACGACAACACTTTCTTGATATCGCTCTCCTCCCATCTTTTGGCCACCGTGGATGGAACCAGATAGATGTTTTGTCCCCAATGACAGATTAAGCCCACTCGAACCATGATATCTTTCAGGGCTTTCTCTTGGGTATGGTTCTCCAACGGATTGGGAAGGTTTCCGAAGTCGAGCACTCCTTCCGTTGTCAGCTTTGTCCAAGCACGTGAACAAGCTGTACTCCAGGTAGACTTTGGGGCAACGGTTAATACTTGGGTGAACAACTTTACAAGCCATGCTGCATCAAGTACAACCAGGTCGCTCATGGGTGGATTTCCATCAAAATGGACGACTATGTTCTCCACGTGGAAGAATGTCATGGCTTCTTCGAACGTTTCCTTAACCTGACATTGTTCTCCCAGTTTCCGTGCATCATCCAGTGTGATGTATGGGCAGTCTTTCAGGTCTTCAGACCGCCTCAAGGTATCGAGAGCATGTTCGAAGATAAGCCAGCTGACGGGAGTTTTTTCTTGACCTCTCAAAATCTCTTGTGCCGTTGTGAAGATAGTCTCTCGCAAGGCTTTGAGCTGATCCGTTTCATACGCATTCCTCCGTTTTGTATTATTAATAACATACTTGGCAACAATAAGTGAACCGCAACCAATGCGTTCAAATCTCTTCTCAAGAGCTTCGGTAACTTTCTTCAGCTTCTGCTCTAGTTTCTCATCACGTCTCAACTTATCAGGCTTAGTAAAAACGAGAATAGCTTTGGGCAAATTAAGACTTTGCGCGGAATTACTTTCGGCCTCTTTACTGCAAGAGTTAAGGTTACGAAGAGCTGCCATCCACCTTGTAACATAATCGAAATTCGTTTCCTGTAGGGGTTTTCTTGGTTTCTCTCTGTGTTTATTAATCCCTTTTCCGCGAACTTTGGCTGTGCCTCGTCGTCAAGGGACATTGACAGATCAACAACAAGTATAAATAGCGTTCTCAACCTCAGCATTACCGAATGCAAGTCTTAGAAGACAGACTGGCCACCAACGTCTCCAAACATGAATCTAATTGTGCCCATGGTATCATCATGGTAACTTTAAACGTTTTTCATTTCTTCGTCGATCTTGCGTTTTAAGTCGTCTGATACGTGATATTCAAGGTGATCTTTCATACTTTTTGGCGTATATTGGACTATATTGTCCAGTTGTCATCCTATATCTTTGCTATCGACATTTAATAAGATTATGGAAAAACTAATGTACAACGGACTGATGGACTTTTTCTATAAAGATAATACATTTTTTAAGGGCCAATTTGGATTCCGTGCTAATCATTCTACTAATCGTGCAACGATTTTGATAACTGACAAAATTCAAAATGCTAAAGAAAATAAACTTTTTGCTTGTGGTTTCTTTTTAGATTTAGCTAAGGCTTTTGATACTGTGAATCACAATATTTTGATTTGAAAACTTGAATATTATGGAATTAGGGGGATTGTGAGTGATTGGTTTCGTTCATATTTGACTGAGCGAACACAGTTTGTTTCAATTGGCAATTATTCCTCAGTGCCACAGTTTATTACTTGTGGTGTTCCCCAGGGGTCCGTTCTTGGACCATTGTTATTCCTCTTAAATGTTAATGGTTTTTGTAATTGTTCTTCACAGTTGGATTTTCATCTCTTTGCTGATGATTCCAACTTACTATGTACTGACAAGTCATGGCACAATTTAGAGTCTGAAATGAATTATCAGTTGCAGTTTGTAGATGAATGGTTGTGTGCTAATAAATTATCCCTTAATGTTAATAAGTCAAATTTTGTAATATTCCATCCTCCTCAGAAAAAAATGCAATTATATAATTAATCTTTCAATAAGAGGACAAGTTATAAAGGAAGTAAAAAGTATAAATTATTTGGGAATATTCATAGATTCTAACCTAAATTGGAAGACGCATATTCATGAGTTATCCAAAAAGTTAGCTAGGAATATTGGTGTACTATCTAAATTGAGACATTTTGTTACCATACGTGTTTTAACTCAATTATGCTATTCTATTATTTTTCCATATTTAATATATGGGGTTATTGTCTGGGGGAATACTTATAAGTCAAATTTAAAACCTCTAGTTACTCTGCAGAAAAAGGCTATCCGAATTGTTACTTTTTCTAGCTTTAGAGAGTAGATTTCTTCTTTATTTAAACCATCAAATATACTAAAAGTTTTAAGTATTGTGTATTTTAATAATGCTATCATTTAACATAACTTTAGTAATTATAAATTACCTGAAATCTTCAGTGATTATTTCACCTCAGTGAGGAATAAACACAAGTATAATACTCGGTTAGCTTCAAAGTCTACATACTCTCTCCCTCATGTTCGTACTAATTATGGAAAATTTAGAATAAAGTATATTGGTCCTCAGATCTGGAATGGTATTGATGAATCTTTCAAAACTCTTTCTTTATTAACATTTAAACAAAAATTGAAGAAGTTAATTATCAATGATCATTGACATGACATCAAATAGTGTTGTATATTGCTTTCATTCTATTTATCTTTCCATGTGACCGTGTATGAAAAATATATTTATTACTGTGATATACTAGTTTATGAACCTTTTTTTGCTCTTGTTGTGCTTAAATATTAATTGCATTGCTTATCGTAATCTTAACACTCCTTGCTCAGTAGTCAAATTCTCTACTTTAAAGGTCACCTGTCTTGATTAGCCCTTATGGTTAGTACAGGCGTTCTTCATTCTATTTTAGTTTTATATGTAAATTACAAAATGATTGCAAAATGATTGCAATTTATGTACATGTATGTATTAAGTGTGAATAAATTTTTTCTTGTCTTTCTTGTCTTCTTGTCTTGTCTTCTTGTCACTTCTCCCTTTATCAACCTTTCCACGTCTAAGTACCTTGCTACGGCAGTCATCTCCATATCCAGCTCCCTCTCTATAGCTCCAGCTCCATCTTCATCTCCAGCTCTAGCTCGATCTTTATCTCCCTGTCCAACTTCATCACCAGCTCCTTCTTTGCTTCCATTTTTAGTTCCACTTGGATCTCCAGATTCACCTTCAAGTTCAATGCCATCATCTTCATCGCCAGAAGCAGTTCCACCTCTTCCTTCTTCAGGCTCTTCTTTAGTTTCAGCCATTACTCTGGCGACTTCCTTTCCGAGGACATTGTATGTATATATTTCGGCTGCTATGAACTGGTCATCTCTTACACGCCTCCAAGGATTGGATTTGTCATTCTCTTGTACCCCGACAACTTCAAATTCGATGCCGATTGTGCTCGGTTCTTTCTCTTTTGACACTTCACCCAGAAGACTTTTCTTCAGAGACGTTTTTCCCACAAGACCGTGGCCAATAAAAAGTAATGACGTAGCGTCTTTAGCGTCTCCGATACTGCTTCCTTTACTTTCAGTTGTACAATGGTAAAAAGACCGAAAAACAAAGAAGAAAAAAACTAGAATCAAACGTCTAAAGGAAACTCTAAAATTTAAAAATATATCTGAAAATTAAGTGGTCAACAACACTTTCCAACAAGGTTCACTTTCTTCAATACAAATTTTTAAGAAATATTTGTTATAATTTGGTAATACCCAATCAAACGGACAGTTGTTTCCTTAAAAAACTTTGCGCTGGTCACAGTGAAGTATTTGGTGTCTCGTAAGAGTTCTATCTCGTAATATCCTCCAATCGTTTCTTAGACGAGCTATCCTGATGGTGAGCTGTTCCCTTTTGGATATGTCATTGGTGGACAAATCAAATGAATTTCTTACCGAGAAAAATCATCTAAAGTGTGTATCCAGGAAATTTGTCAACTCACTTCACGAACAATTTTTCTTTATTATTGATGTAACTGAAACGCATGGCGTCAGTAAGCCAATTAAGTGGAGGAGGGACAATGGATGAAATTGAGGGGACATCTTAAGGTGTTACTAAAGAAATCTAGGATTTTCATCAAGAAAGTTAGGCTTTTTTTGATATACAAGTAATATAAAGCTAATTTTCGGATGCCACAAAACTTGAGCAAGTTATACCAGGATTGGTAGGACGGATGAGAAATGAATCCAGCAGAGGATTTTCACAAGCTTGTTGAAGGCTACCCCAGGAGTTTAATTTACGTTAAACAAGTAAGTGGTAATGCCATCAAATACTAACAAAGTGTAGGTAAATCTTTGCTTCAAGGGAATTCTAAAGTAGTTAGTAAAGCCTAAAATCTCTTCGCCATCTCTGATTTAAATCTACTAGATCCCTAACTGACTTTCCTCGTGAAATGTATGGTGCAATGAAATGGACGGTGTTGCAAAAATTTAAGTTGAATATTGTCAGCCTAGCTGCATGTAAACTTTTGACTCCAGCTGTATATAAATATATGACTTTAACTTAGCTAACATCGGTTGCTCGGAAGCAAGCTTTTGTCTGATGCTTTGAACTGCAAGCCTGTCCGTGGAAACGTAGGTTCTATTTTGACAAATTGATTAGTTCACTGTAATTGGACAACGGCCTACAATCACGAATGATCTTGATTGCTTTCCAAGCAAAACCAGTGGTTCCAGTGGCGCAACTACAGGGTGGGATGGTTTGGGAAGGGTGGGTAAGGCCTACGCGCCCCCGAGAAAAAAGGAATTCATTACAAACTCCGAGAATTCTATAATGTCATTATTATTTTCATATTATGACGGCATGAATTTGCTCAAATGAATTTCAACAAAGTAGTTGCAATCCTACAGCCGTGAAGCAAACCTCATATTCTAAACCTAGAAATTTTTTTTTCTTTTTTCTAAAATGCTTCCAAGCTATTCTAGTCGGTCGATTAACGTTTTTCTTTGAACATGCTTAAAATTCCCCGGTGGTTTAAGAGCTGCCGTTACTGCAAAATGGTAAAAATGTTCTTCCTCGTGTCTTTTACTGGAGCCAGGGCGGTGTCAAGAATACTCTAGGGATTATTCATTTCCTTTATTGCACAAGAGAAATCATATTGCAAGGTCACGTGGTACTTTCGTAAACTCCCATCTGTATAAGTCGAAATGCAGTTACCAGAAGTGGTAATTTTTTCAAATGAAGTCTAGGATTAGGGTTAGGTTTAGGATTGGGATTAGGGTCAGATAACCCTAACCCCAGTGGGGTAAAGAGGAAAATTGCCGCCCGGAGCGGGAGTGGAAAATACCGCCCCCCTATAACAAAGAAACGAAAGAAGAAAAGAAGGCTCAAAAGGCAGGCGTGGACACGGGGCGGACTAAGTGGTTGGGCAATCGGACGTGGACCAGGGGCCTGGATACTCTGGTGGCCCAAAAACACCCAGAGGAAAAAAAGTTAATTTTTTTCGGCAAGGAGTCTCTCGAATGGTAGAAAAGTCGCTGACAATCACAGGCAGCCGCCGATTTACGGGTATAGAAAGCATAAAACTAGTGATTGAACGATCATCGGAATCGGAATCGGAATCGGAATCGTAATCGGACCGATTATTGCTTTATCGGTAGACAACCGGAATCGTTTAAGGTTCCTGTATTTCCCGATTATAACCGATCAATATGGAAATAAAACAACTCTTCAGAAGTTGCCAAATTGGCATCGTTTTCATCAGTTTCTTCTACGATCGTCAGCGAGATGCGCGCGTATTTGTCTACTGTATCACCAGTCAGTTACTTACACAATCTTATAATGTAATGTGGAATAGATAAAATTACAAAATAATCGGATGTTGATCGTCAGTTCGGCTTGAGCAATCTTCAGATATCTACTGAAAATTCTTCGACAGATTTCTAGATGAATGGCTTTCTTTTAAATAAATACAAATTGGTATTTAAGACATTACTATTGTGTGAGTAGGAAATATTTCCGTCACTGCTCAACACAACCGGAAATAAAGATTTGTTGTTTGCTTTATCCAAGTCTTTTCAAAACGTCTGCAAGTTGCACGTCGGCTAGCACTGGAACACTGAATGCTCTAGCTGTGCTGTTGTTATTGATTGCTAGACTGCTAGTGTTGCGCCAGATGACAAGTTGTCAGCGAGTCTGGCCGGGAAATTACTTTTTAAAAAAAAGAAAAACTTGTTAAAAGTATTTTGCTATTTCTCCTACTAACAAGTTGAAGCGTGTGCAAGTCTCTTATGCAAAGCTACTAACTTAGCAGTGGATTAAAAATTATTTTACCATGTGAAGGAATTGTGTTTTCTTACAAGTTTTTGGCCAAGGAAGTCATTTAAAGTTGTTTATGCCAGGTTTGCGTGCGGAATGAATGACGTCATTGGACTTGTTTTGATAATCGGAATTGGAATCGGAATCGGACCGATTATGACTTGGAACAACCGATAATCGGTAATTTCCGATTATGGCATGATCGGTCAATCACTACGCAAAACCATAAAAATTGCCAGATTGCAGTTCTGCCAGCATAGAAAATGATAAACGATTTAACCGACACACTCAGGCTGATCACCAAGATCGGAGAAAATATCAATCTTTCACCGAAGCTCTCAGAAATTCGTTCAAATCGACGATCCACGTCGCCCACCGTAGTAGGTAGTTCAACGAGATATTTTAAGATTTCCTGTCATAAGGACATACTGGACACTCTGATACAAAACATCAACAGAATATTCGCAAATCCAATATTCTTTCTCCACCATGTATATTAATTCAAATTACTAACCAGTACTCATGCGTAAATTTATGCAAACTTTGCTCTTCAAAGGCTATCAAACTTCAAATAAATAACCATCAGCTGGTTTTACGATTGTCTATCAACAACACGAGAATGAATTAATATCTAGATCAACGTTTTCAGGACACTGATGGCCGAAAGTGCCGCCCCTCGAAAAAGAGCCGCTCGGCGCTTTTGTACCGAACGTGCCTCCATCCTCATTACGCCACTGCCCAACTCTAAACTTAAATTTAAACTTAATTTGATTGGGATTAGGGTTCAGGTTAGGATTGGGATAAGGGTTAAGTTTAGCATTGGAGTTAGGGTTAGGGTTAGAATTAGAGTCAGGGTTTGGGGTTAGGGTCAAGGTTAATCCTAAACTTAATTTCATGATTATCATTATTTTAGTAAGATGTGCAGTTCAAGCGAAAATAAACATCTCCAGAATAAACTTTAAATTGACGTTAACCATTCCAATTGTGAGCACGCGCAATTGATGATTATTGTCAAAATAAGGGTCAGAACAATCTGTAGGAGTTCAACAAAATTTCTGTGCGTTTTCGTTTTTCCCATGAATCTTGAATCGGGAACTCTCTAGAATATTTGGCGTATTGCGTGAGGCAACATTCAGTTTTATTCCTTACAGTCAGAGAAAATACCCACGACTGTGCATGCTGGCAATGAACCACTTTCAGTGCCAGCATCAAGTTTTCCGTTAGAAAGGTTTTATTCTCACAGAGGTCTTATCTGATGTGACAGTGTTCTCATCGTACAGAGCTCGTAGCAGAAACGCTCTTATAACTCGTGTGGCCTTATTCCCGACTGAAATTTCTTTTGCCGCATAGGCCATAATATGAAGGTTTGAAGGGAGGTGGATGACCACTTTGCCCCGGGCCTCCTGTTGCCTGTCTGCTGGCCTGGTGAAAAGCACAGACTGCTTATCTTGCATCAGCACTTTAATTTATTTATCTTATATTACAGAGAATAGTAAGCCCATATTAGGACTTGATTACATGAGAAGAGCTGGCCCGGGAAACGGGCCAGCTCACTAAACGGGCTAGCCCGCCAAACAATGATAAACTCACTAAAGAAAATAATGTAATAACATGGCAATAAGCCAGCCCGTTTACTGGACCGGCTAGGTTCAATCCAACCGGGCCAGTTTGGCAAACGAGCCAGCTCACCTCATGCAATAATAATAATAATCCTGGTCACCGGGCTAGTTTAATGCCAGGGAGCATGCGCACATTGTAAATTCAAACCACAATTGAGTTCGGCAAGAGGGCCGGCTTACTTCATGTAATATCAAAATATAATCTTTTCCGGCAACAGAGCTAGCCCGCTAGCCTAGCCAGCTCGCCTTCATGCAATTGAGGCTTTAGAATGCAAAATACTTGATAAACAATTAAAGGTCAAAATTGAAAAATATAAAATATAATAAATCTTTGATCCATCAGAATAAATCACAATTCACACAAATTACCTGCTTCTGCAGCGCGTTGAATTAGATATTCAACGACCCCGGTATGTCCAAAATGTAATGCAATATCAAGTGGACTATCACCATTGTCATTTGTTGATGTGAAGTCACTTCCTTTGCTGATGAGTAATATTACAACATCTAGACGACCACGCCAGCAGGCATAGTGAATAGGCAAGTTACCATCCTTGTTTCTACAATTAACTTCAGCTCCACATTGGATTAGATATTCAACCACCACGGTATGTCTAGAACTTGATGCAAGGTGAAGTGGAGTACTACCATAGTTATCTGTTGATGTGAAGTCACTTCCTTTGCTTATGAGCAATTTTACAATATCTAGATGACCTTCGTTGCAGGCAAAGTGAATAGGCAAGTTACCATACTTGTTTCTACAGTTAACTTTAGCACCATGTTGGATTAGATATTCAACCACTCCGGCATGTCCAAAAAGTGATGCACGATGAAGTGGAGTATCACCATTGTTATTTGTTGATGTGAAGTCACTTCCTTTGCTTATGAGTAATTCTACAATATCTAGATGACCTTCATTGCAGGCAAAGTGAATAGGCAAGTTACCATCCTTGTTTCTAGAGTTAACTTTAGCACCATGTTGGGTAAGGAATTCAGTTATTGAGAAATATCCCCACCAGCAAGCATGATGTAACCCAGTTCCCGCTGGTAACAATCCTCCCTGCTCTTCAATATCTGCACCGTTCTCCACTGCAGCTTTAACGCCATCCAAATTTCCTTCCTCTGCTCCCTCCCAAACAGACATTTTCCTATTCAAAACATACTCATTCACATTTTAAATAAATGGATACCAAGTCTCTGTTCCCTCACTACTCCTTCCATTTAGAACCAGGTCGGGGACTTTAGCCCCTACAGCACAGAATCTCAGTCGCCAACTCAAAAGTATCCGGGTTTAGAACAAGAGCCCCACAATTGTTATAACTATACACTATTTTATGGTATGACAATAAAAGATAGTTAATTATTCACCAATGTGAACGTGTATATAAAATGTTAGTATAATTACATTGGTCGGATTATCGAAAATCCGACCAGTGATTGGCCAGAAAATTACTTTATAAGTATCAATAATAACCTATAGGTGATTAGAACCATAGAGATCATAAGTATAACTAGAGTAGGCATTGTTCAGAAAATTTGAATGAAACTTGAACGCTGCTATTTTTGAGCAAATTTGAGGTAAAAAGGGGACCAAACTTGTATGCCCAAAATCTTTTCTTGCAAATCGGGGTCCTCGACTCAACATGACGAAGGCAGAATAAAATGGGAAATACTTTCAGTTTTTGGTGAAAACTGCCCTTTTTCACGATATTTTTGATAGGGAAACCTCGCATTGACCGAACTACAAGTGGATTTTACCTGGAAGAACTATCCCAATATTATGAAGAACATTAGTGCTTTACTTTACGAATCACCAAATACGAAGACGATTTTAAACTGCAGATTAAACTTTCAGGAGATTAAACCTTCATGAAATACAGACAAAATTAATAGAAACTAAAAACAATTTAAATGGATCTTGCTTAGACGCGATAAATTCATAAACTCGCTCCCATATTTAGAATTGTTTACCACAAAAGAAACAAACCCGAATGCTGATAAATTATTCAACTAACTGGCTTACGTGTCCATGGAATTTTTTCTCTTTGAGTAGCTTATTGTGAGCTAAATTCTAACAGTTGTTTTTTTTTGGTCGTTAGGAGAACTCAAAACTACAAAATATATTTGGTAAATCTCTTTAACTAACAAGCAACTTATAACAGCCTTCACGAAGGACAGGTGCAATAATTTAATGCAAGAACAACAGAGTGATTCTTCCATACCATTGCAGACACCTCTTTGGAAACAGTTTATATTATAATAAAGTTCCTATGACGCTTCTAAAAGCACAAGAAGTGGGTGACTCGAAAAATAAAAGAATTCCAAATAGGGAGTTTCTACATGAGGAAATTTACTAACATTTTGGATGGTGTTGTCGCGAAAAGGTTTTAAAGAATTATGGTTCTGTCTTTGTTGTTCCCGAAGAAGTTTAAGATGGCGAAAATTAATAACGAAGAACTGGTCCGTAACATTACTGATAACGTTAACTGACTCTGACTTCTTCGTGGAAGAAAGTAGACAAGAGATATAATTAAAAAAACAGATCTCGGGTTAGCCTCTGGATTTTCGACGGTTGAAGCGTTGCAGACTTGCAGTCCTTGCCAACTTGGTCACTTACGTGAAACTCAAATCAAATTTGGAATATATGTATCGAAACAAATGTTTGTTTTCCGACGGACAGAGTGGATTTTTGTAGGGCCATTTTGTACTTTGTTTTTATCCCGTACTCTCTTTGTTTCATAACCTAAGGTGATTTTAAACGGAATGATTTTTTGAAAAATATGTTGCCGCTGCAAAAATTTTGTTAAATATTGTTGATAAGTGGTATGTCTTCAGTGTAATTTAATTCTTTTGTCTAATTTTTGTTTTCATTTTAAGTTCCTTTACGTTCTTTTGTTGGTGCTACTATTTACTTAGTATTATTCACTAAAATTAACTGAGCGGAGCTTGTTGTAAGTTGTTGCTTGAAAATTTCTTTTCGTTGTAGCATTTCTATCCGTTCATTTGTTTATGACTTAGGAATATATGCTTAGAAATACCTCTTTTTGTCAAAGGACAAACTGTTGTGGAGAAACTGCAGCGTATGATAAGCGTATATTTTGCTGCATAGATTGTCATGAGTTTATTACATATTCCAGGATAACAATCGCCTCGTGCACAATAATACTTGTTAAAGTTAAACATAAAATCATAAACGGGATGCATTTGGATAATCCTTCACACTACCTTTAACTAGAAGGCAAATAACATTAAGTACCTTACCTAAGTACTGATAAAGTTTGATGCAATAAACGATGTTCAATTACTCATTGAACTTATCTTACTGAGTTCCATAATTTTTTTACCCAGAAACAAGTTAAGTTCTATCTCCTTATTATAGAGCAATAAATTATTACAGCAATTTTAAAGTAAACATTGGTGCACTTACTTTTTCTTTTGCAGGCTCTTTCTTCCCTGGATGTTTGTTTCAGTTGTTAGTTTTACTATGAAGAGTAAATATAAAAATACATGAAAAGTACTTTTAGTTGAAATAGAGGATATATTGTATACTATAATATTGAAAATATTCAGAATATTTCTTGTTCCCAGTTGTCTAAGTTTGAATCTTTATGTTTTACAACGTGGTAGTTGGCGCCAGGTGTTGCAGGTAACCAGCAAATAAATTATGGGAAAAAATTAAATTAAATAGAATTAAATTAAATAAAATACAGTAAAGTACAGAAAGGAATAAAAAAGTAAAGTACAGAAAAACTAATTAGTAAAATAAAACAAAAAAATTAATAAATAAAATAAAATTGAAAGAAAATTCAAATGACATTGAAATGAAATTGAAATGAAATTGAAATGAAATTGAAATGAAATTGAAATGAAATTGAAATGAAATTGAAATGAAATTGAAATGAAATTGTAATAAATATGGAATAAAAGTAAATAAACTGAAAAGAGATGAGATGAACAGAAATGAAATGAGACAAAATGAAATATTTTAATTGGATGCTTCTCAAACTTCAGTTGATCTTGAACCCATTGTAGCCGCGACAACCAACCAAACCCCTCTCGTTTACGAATAAATTTGTCTGATGATTGTCAGAATAAGTTAAACATGGTAGTCTATGTATGTAATGGGTTAATGCTCAAAGGAGATACCTGAGTCCCTGAGAATGGAAAATGTGACATGTTGACCACGAGTGACTTTCTCAATTTTAACTTTTCAGCAATACAATCACCCAAATGGCAGACCGAATTGCAATTTATTCTAGCTCACATGTCTATTGCTTTACAACAGGTGTAACATAGATATTGCCAAAGTCTTCGAGTATCAACATGTCATTTATTGTTTATGGATATAATCAGTAAGAAATTACTGACATACTGAAACTCACATAACTGAGCAGAACAGTTAATAAGGTACACCAGCGCTGTTTCAATTATTTATGTATAATGATTGGCAGCAGTCACGATTACAGTAGGTGAAGACGGCAATTAAATGACTTTAAACTCCAAATATTTTCCCCTGCAGGAGAGTGCCCTTCACAACTATGGTTATCCTCGTCAATCAGAATTACACCTTAATTACTTCTCTCCATTCAGACACCGCTAACAGTTATCGGCGTTGGTGAAAGGAAAGACCCAGTAAAGGTAAAACTCGTACAAGAGGATTTAAACGAGAACGAAATTATCAAAAGTTTTCTGGGATCCGGCCGGAAATTGAAAAACGTTGCCTATCTCAAAACCAGACTACATTCCTGGTGAATTGCTTTATAATTAACTCACTAATACTTGAAACAAAGTATAAAACGCACCGGTGAACTTTCTGTCAATTTCGTTTGAAATATTTTCTACTCCATTTCATTCAAAATCTCCCTCGAGAAGAACAAATTGTTATCAAAATTATGTTGACTAAATAAGTAATCAGTAAAAATCAAACAGCGTTGCTACTGTTCCACAACGTGGACAAAGTACCTGAACAAAGTAGCTGTTATTATGAGTAACAGACTTCACAACTAGTCAAACAAAAGTGCAATTCTAACATGTTTTCAACCCACTCCTACGTATTGTTTTCAGCTACTGCTGTTCATTGACGGTTTGCCATCTTTCTAGAAATATAGAATGATGTCCTAAAAGACACTATTTGGTTGCATTTTTCGTGTTTGCCTTGCGACAAAATTTCTTCAGTTCTACCAATTCTCAAGCAACAAACAGACTCAAACAATTTCGATTTAACGGTCTGTTAAATGGACACCAAGATGTTATTTCCAAGCGTAAAATGTATCCTTTAATGTGACTGTTTGAATGATTGAAATAAATTATGTAATAATGTCAATACCATAATCCTATTCGTGAATGAAGCAGGTCTTGTCATCGTGACAACATTTATTTTCTTGTCTGACTTCTTTATTTAAATTTACAATCAAACGTTAAAACATGATCTTTCTTTATTGCAACTGTAAATGTCTTAGTCATGAGTACAATTAGTTAATGATGGCAATAAAGTATGGTGAGAGTGAATCCGGATGGAAAGAAGCACTAAAGTAGTGCATTCAAGGCTGCATTAAGGAAAATACTTTTATTTACTAGCAATAGGTAAACATGTTTGGCTACAATAGACTCATACCAGTGTAACATATTCTTCTCCAAATTTTGTATTCTCATGCAAGATACAAAGCATAAATAACTTACTGTTGTTTAAGAAAGTTTGGAAGAATGTGCGTATACCAAAATCTCTTGAAAACGTGAATTCTGGACGAGAGGTATACAGGCACTTTTACAACAGTGACGTGGCAAGACTTCATACCGTTCACTCAAATTATACAAAACATGGTAGAAACCCAGCAGTAGTCCTTCCCTATATTTCTACTAGAGATTTCTTCGGATATCGAACACGCAGATGAGATAACTTCCTTTGAGCTTACTCCTAACCGTTACTTGTTTAAAACTTCATTGATTTTCAAGTTATTTCATATCAGTTACGCAGTTTTAATTTCCATAAACAAAATTCAATAATGACTCTTTCTCCGATGGCGTATCAAAAATCAAGACTCTGAGGGATGGCACTCCAATTAACATTCTAGTACAAACGTTGACTTCATGAACTATAATCATCAAATTTAGTTTATTAAAATAGATACTTAAACTAAAAGAAAGAAGAGATAAGTGGAGCTCTCATTACCCAGAACATTTTCCTGCACTGCTGCTTTAAAGAAAGAAATTTAAAGTGTTTATCTTTCTGGGCAGCAGCAACTATAGAAGACACAAAGCCTTTTGAATGCCACGTGAAATACAGAATGTGAGCATTAACAGAGAGGAACTTTCCTTTAATATGTTTCAATTTATGGCCCAAGTGGATACGATGATGCGAGCGCTATACTCGCTGGCACAACATGAAAATGAACCTGTATATGTGCACAAGAGGGGTACAACAATTCTAATATTGAAAATTAAATAATTGAACGTTAAATTCAACTAATGATTTATTTTTCGCGATAAATTTATGATTGATCTGTCAACTCAACTGTCTCACAAGTACATCACTATATAGTAGTTTTACCTAAGAAAGATAATTTATCCCTCTCTTGAACGAGATAATGAACCATATTGTTAGTGCACATGAAGAAAATAAGATGTGCTCTTCTTTGTATTACAAAGTGCAACTCCTGTTGTTTTGTTGTCGATTTCCTTTGAAATGCAGTGGACTCCATTAATTTAAAGATCTCATTCGAGATGAAGAAGTCATAATCTAAATTAAGTTTGCTAAATAATTGCGGAGTAAATCCCAAGTGTTTTTTTATTCCTCAACATGGGTAAGGTACCTGATATTTTGAGCACCAGACTTTCATCACTTGTCAGGAAAGAGAGCAATCTTAAAATCTTTTCAGACCACCCCCATCCGTTGTTTTTCTCTGGATGCATACATTAAGAATTTGTCGAAATTTCTATCAAGTCAGGCTTAAAAATGTTAAATGATGTCTTAGAGGACCAAATTTGTTTTTTTCTAATTTATTATAGTTATATCCGGAAAACTTTTCTTTGGTTTTCAATTTTCCAGCAATGATAACGAGTCTCGTGCTTTTTTTATGTCATGGTGTGTTAAATGGACACACAAACGCGACTTCAAAGCTTTGTTTTAAAATCACTTTTCTCTTATTAATTCAAGTAATATGTTTTCTTGAACGTAACAGTTCCTTAAGCGAGAATGCAGTACAATAATGTCAATATTCTCGTTAACTTTATAAGCTAAACAGTCATTGTTATTGCTAGTACATCTGCTATCTATTATGATGTCGTTATTTAAATTGTCCTTATCTGAACATGGTCTTTCTCAAGCACACTGTATGTGTCATGTCCATCATTACAGTTTGTTAACGATGATATTAAGTTAGGGTGAGGATGAATTGTATGAAAATAAGACTCAAAATGGATTGTTGAAGTTTGTGTGGAGGTAAGCGTTTTATTTCATTCGGTAACAGACGAGTGTGTTTGTGCAAAAATCTGTCAACAATCCAACATACATGTTCTATCTAAATTTGACATTTTCATTCAAGATATAAAGCATAAATAACTTACCGTTGTTTAAGAAGATGAAGAAGAATAGAACTAAACCAAAATTTGATGTAAAATGGAGCTTGAGAGTTCAGATAAACTACAACTCTGATTAAAGCTATCCGGAGAACGTCCTTGTAGTCAACTCAAAATACAAAAAATATGTTGAAAACACAGCAGTCGTCTTTCATTGTGTCTCCCTCGAGTTTGGCAGACAACATCGTAGTGAGTAATGTACAGACAACAGGAATACAGTTCCGGTGTTGGGGCTTATGTCGGTGACAATATGTTGACGGCGGCCGTATGTAAACCAAAGTAGTGGCAGCTAAATCTTGAAAAAGGACACCTTCACTTTACATAACAACCAAGCGAAATAAAATTTTTATGATTTTAGAAATGCGACAGCTTGGATATAACTGAAGAGTGATGAAAGATCGCCAAGCTCTATACTCAGAAAATGATTTCTGAGGCCCAGACGGGGATCGAGCCCGCAACCTTCTGATGACCGGTGAGACGCTCTAACCATTTGGCTACCAAGACTAAGATGGTGAGCTCTCATATTTCTAAAATCATAAACTGCATCCATCATTATTAATATATGGTGGCTTCAGTTTAGGTCACACATATACGTTGTACTTGCACCTAGCTCACCATCTGAGTCTTGGTAGCTCAATGATTAGAGCGTCTCACCGGTCAACAAAAAGTTGCGGGTTCGATCCCGTCTGGGGCTCAATAATAATTTTCTGAGTACTGAGCTTGACGATTTTTCATCTCTCTTAAACTACTTCCATTATAAAACCGTAGACATATTAGTCAGCATACATGGCAATTCAGTCGACCATTTGAATTACTTTATTGCTGTAAGGTTAAAGCTGAGCAAGTCACTTGTGATCAAGAGGTCACATGTTCCCTTTTCAGGGAGTGTGACATGTTTACTGAGCATTAACCCATGAATTACATCCACCACCATTTCTAATTTATTTTAACTATCATGAGGCAAATTTATTCGTTAAACGGAAGGTTTCGGCTGGCTATTTGGCCTTTACAAGAAATATAGTTCATTTAGTAATTTTACCCAAACCCATTTTCAGCATGGAATTGGCTGACTTATTTGGAACTCTGCCTCCAAAATTTTTCAGGTTTGTCTTGTTCCCGAAATCGATAACTTGAGCTGACTTGTTTTTATGAAATTAAATTATGCATAATTCATTTTAATATTTGGAAGGCTCAAAGTTTATGTAGATTATCTTTTGCAGTTGTAGAAAGATTTTTGTTACCCCAGTCAGCTCCATTTGTCATGCTTACACTACTCTGGTAATCAACCTATTTATAGTATCGTTTTAGTTTTTTAACAATTCTATCTTATCAGAATCCCGCTGTCCTTGCAAGGCAGCAAAAGCGCATGTTACATGGGGCAAAACGACCATTCTCACTCTTACAATTATCTAAACAAACTTGAATTTTCTCTCGTAGGCGAACGCACTTACACCTACAAGAATATGGAATGGGGTACTGCGGTTTTCCTTCAAGGGCCAGTTGTTCAGAATAGTATCGACTCTATCCTAAAAATTGTAAAAATTTTGATGCACAAAATTCTCTAATTGCTTTTAAGGAACTCGTTGGAATTATTTTTGATACACTTATTTTACACGCAGGAAGGTTTATCTCATGTAATCCGTAATGGTCTTTGAAAGACCGATACCTGAAGCCAACTACATCCAAGCTCTCGCATTTCTAAAATCATAAGCTGCATCCATCATTATTAATATATAGTGGCTTCCGCTTAGGTCGCACATATATATCGAACTTGCACCTACCTCACCATCTGAGTCTTGGTAGCTCAATGGTTAGTGCGTCTCACCGGTCATCAGAAGGTTGCGGGCTCGATCCCCGTCTGGAGCTTAAAAATCATTTTCTGAGTATAGAGCTTGACGATCTTTCATCTCTCTTATAAAATTTTTAATTCAGTATGAAAAACTGTCCAGCCGTGTTTATTAAATTTACATCCTTATCTGAAAGATGCACTCACTGAACGTTTTTCAGTAAGTCAATAACAGTTTTTAAAGAGAAATAGTTAATTCAGTATATATTTTGGTTAAATATATATTTCGGCTGTAGCCTTTGAAATCAAACCAGATCTTTTAATGTTTTTACTTTATTTACCAGTTTTAGTAAGTGTAAAACAATGAATTCATAAGTAAGTGTAACATATCGTGATGGTACCTTCACTTCTCTTCTTAATTAGTAGGTCACATGGCTGCCCTCGAATTGTCCTGGTAAACAAAGGACAGAAGGAAAAACTGCCCCTGTATGCCGCCGTGGCTGCGGCGCCCCTTCATATGTTATAGTATTCAAGGAAGAACCAAAAAGAGAGATGCTTTTGAAATACGATGAACAGAAAATAGGTGCTCTGAAAATTTTCGATAACCTGGCTGTGGCATTTTTTGCCAATTTTCTCCAAGAATGATGGTTTGTTTCAGGAGGAATGTCAAACACTAGAGAGAACATTTTACTTTTAATCGAACACTATAAAGAGCGGTAAAAGAAATTCGGCTTTACTTCGTTTTCCAAAGGCTCTTCACGGTGTTTGGTCACTTGGCTAAATACTCTCTCTCTTTTCTCTCTTTCTCTCTTTTCTCTCTTTCTCTCTTTCTCTCTCTCTTTCTTCCTTTCTCTCTCTCTCTCTTTCTCTCTTTCTCTTCTTTCTCTCTTTCTCTCTTTCTTTCCCTCTTTCTCTCTTTCTCTCTTTCTCTCTTTCTTTCTCTCTTTCTCTCTTCTCTCTCTTTCTCTCTTTCTCTCTCTTTCTCTCTCTCTTTCTCTCTCTCTCTTTCTCTCTCTCTTTCTCTCTCTCTTTCTCTCTCTCTTTCTCTCTCTCTTTCTCTCTCTCTTTCTCTCTCCATTTCTCTCTCTCTTTCTCTCTCTCTTTCTCTCTCTCTTTCTTTCTCTCTTTCTCTCTCTCTTTCTCTCTCTCTTTCTCTCTCTCTTTCTATCTATCTATCTCTCTCTCTTTCTCTCTCTCTTTCTCTCTCTCTTTCTATCTATCTATCTCTCTCTCTTTCTCTCTCTCTCTCTCTCTCTATCCATCTCTCTCTCTCTCTCTCTCTCTCTCTCTCTCTCTCTCTCTCTCTCTCTGTCCCTCCCTTTTTCTCTCTTGTGTTTGATAAATTACTGCAAATTTGAACAGATAACAAAAAAATTTTTCAGTTATAACCGATTAATTCAGACAACACGTCACAGTGGCCTGATGACGAGCCCTTTAGTGTGGGTGTAGAAAAGGCAGCCACAGAAAGTAAGTACGGTGAGCATTTTAGAAACGCTGTTAGTTACATTTTAACACAAATGTCGAATGAGTTGCCTGTACGACAACAGACAGGAAATGTAGTTTCCCGGATAGTTTTCCTATTCACGGTTACGGAAACGTCCCTGTCAGTAACCAGCAATACCATTATAGAAACTGCCAAGCCCAAATCTTGTATTTCGAATACCATTATCTTATGGATATCTTGCAGTTTGTTACATAAAATTTAAGTTCTTTTGTTAAAACAATCTGTTGTGTATAGAAGGATTGGAAAGTGACATTGGAGCATGAAATCTCTCTTTATTTCTCAACTCATTTACATCACTGACTCAAGTCCACTGTGCATGCCAGAACACAGGTGGACCATGACATGCAATAACACTATAACACAATCAATAAGTCTTCACTCACGAGATCTTATCAGTCTGATAAACCATTACGGATTCAAACAACTGGCTCCAGGTATCGGTTTTTCAAAGACCAATACGGCTTACATGATGAGATAAACCTTTCTACGTGGAAAGTAAGTGTATCAAAAATAATTCCAACGAGTTCCTTAGAAGCAATTTGAGAATTTTGTGCATCAAAATTTTTACTATTTTTTGGATAGAGTCGATATTATTCTGAACAACTGGCCCTTGAAGGAAAAACGCAGTACCCCATTCCATATTCCTGTAGGTGTAAGCACGTTAGCCAACGAGAGAAAATTCAAGTTTGTTTAGATAATTGTAAGAGAGAGAATGGTCGTTTTGCCCAATGTAACATGCGCTTTTGTTAAGGTAGATGAACGATCTTCAAGCTCGATACTCAAGGTGCAAATTCGGTATATATGTGCGACCTAAGCGGAAGCCACTATATATTAATAATGATGGAAGCAGTTTGATGTTTGAGAAACATGAGAGCTTGGATATATTAAGGTAGATGAACGATCTTCAAGCTCGATACTCAGAAATATCGAGCTAGGGCTCAGAAATCATTTTCTGAGTATCGAGCTTGAAGATCGTTCATCTACCTTAATATATCCAAGTTCTCATGTTTCTCAAACATCAAAATGCGCTTTTGTTATTGTTTGATGTTAGAGAAACGTGAGAGCTTGAACATATTATTGTAGATGAACGATCTTCAAGCTCGATACTCAGAAAATGATTTCTGAGCCCTAGACAGGAATCGAACCCGCAACCTTCTGATGACCGGTTAGACGCTCTAACCATTGAGCTACAGAGACTCAGATGGTGAGCTAAGGTGCAAATTCGAGTCTCAGTAGCATCTGAGTGTCGGTAGCTCAATGGTTAGAGCGTCTAACCGGTCATCAGAAGGTTGCGGGTTCGATCCTTGTCTGGGGCTTAGAAATCATTTTCTGAATTAACGAGCTTCAAGATCGTTCATCTACCATGCGCTTTTGTTACCTTGCAAGGACAGCGGGATTCTGATAAGATAGAATTGTTAAAAAACTAAAACGATACTATAAATAGGTTGATTACCAGAGTAGTGTAAGCATGACAAATGGAGCTGACTGGGATAACAAAAATCTTTCTACAACTGCAAAAGATAATCTACATAAACTTTGAGCCTTCCAAATATTAAAATGAATTATGCATAATTTAATTTCATAAAAACAAGTCAGCTCAAGTTATCGATTTCGGGAACAAGACAAACCTGAAAAATTTTGGAGGCAGAGTTCCAAATAAGTCAGCCAATTCCATGCTGAGAATGGGTTTGGGTGAAATTACTAAATGAACTATATTTCTTGTAAAAGCCAAATAGCCAGACGAAACCTTCCGTTTAACGAATAAATTTGCCTCATGATAGTCAGAATAAATTAGAAATGGTGGTGGATGTAATTCATGGGTTAATGCTCAGTAAACATGTCACACTCCCTGAGAATGGGACATGTGACCTCTTGATCACAAGTGACTTGCTCAGCTTTAACCTTACAGCAATAAAGTAATTCAAATGGTCGACTGAATTGCAATGTATGCTGACTAATATGTCTACTGTTTTATAGTGGAAGTAGCTTAATTGCTTCCAATGTTTACAAATTTTAACATATCAGTAATTCATACTTGTGGATATAATCACTAACAAATTACTGACATACTGCAACTCGCATAACTAAGTAGAATAGTTCATATGACACACCAGCACTGCATCAATAACTTATTTATGGTGTCTGGCAACAGCTTCAACTCCAGGAGGTGAAATGTAACTGGTTACCGGTAAAAATTACAGGAAAGAGTAATTGACTTTGGGAAACGAGTTACTAGTTACAAAGTTACATTCCTTGGTTACCACGTCAAGGAAAGCCAAGGTGACTATTGACAAGTGAAATCTTGCACTTGTTTTTGGACCATCAATCCGACTGCATAGCATCAATTTTCATGGTGTAAAATCAGTCACCCATTAACTAGAGACACAATACAACACTCCCGTCTGAATGGCAAACAGAAAAACTTTGTATGAAGTGTACAGGAGGCAACCAACTATGGCTATTTTTTATGTGAAAATTTTGTCACTAGTTGCAATCAAAGTTGCCTTCCTCAAAGAAATAACTGTTTACCCTTGAAGTTACTACTTTTTTCAAGCCGGGAAGTAGCTCACAGCACTGTGTAACTGTAACACCAAAGTAGAATGCAATGACTCTTAGAAAAACAAGCATTTTTACGTTGGACAAAAGCTCAGTTAACGAGAAAAGTATTCTCGAGGTCTATCTCCCGTTGTAACGATCCTTCTAGACCCTATGGCTAAATGTATAAATTCGAGGCGGATGAGCTTATTTAATTTTGTAATGTCAGTTCATGATAAGATTTAAAGAAAGGATTAAAAATTTGATAATTTTAAAACTTTAGGTATGTTTTAAACTTCGTTCATACCATGATCACTGATCACGTTTATAATACAGTTGTATCAATTTGATAATACAGTTACATAAAGTAGTATCAACTTGATTGCTTAATATGTTTGATGTCAAGTCTTGCATGGATCACCAGGAATCATAAGTCCACTTCGGATGCCAATTTTTCTCAACAGTATTATCAAGGCGGCCATTTTAGGGCTTTAGAACCTTAACCATTTTCCCCTTTCGGATAATGCCTTCCACATTCAGCCTGTCCCCCATAAATCAAAGGTACTGCATGTCAACTTGTGTATATTACGACCGTGCTAAAGTTTTAGGTGTTTTTAATAGAAAAGACCTCATGTCTTTTCGGTCTGTATCCGACTTTTTACGTCTCGGAGCAGAAAGGGTTGGTAAAACCTGTAGAGGAGGATTTCAATAAGAAAATTGTGAAAATGTTTGGATGATCCAATCAGAAATTAAAATAACCAAATTAAAATTAAAATAATCAGAAATAACCCATCGCAAATCCAGACTGCATGCCTGGTGAACCGCTCAAAAATTTATTGACTCAATAAATGAAAGCGGTAAAAGCCAGTAGACTTCCTGTTGCTATGAAGTCAATTTCTTTTGAAATACATTAGGCTCCATTTAACTCAAACTGTCATTCGAGAAGAACAATTCATATCTAAGTTACTACTAAATTAGTACAGAATAATTTCCAGGCTTTGCTACTGTTCTATAACACGAACAAGGAACTTGACAGTTTGAGCAACAAACTCTCATCACTTAGTAGAGATAAGCGCAGTCATAACTAATATTACTTAAGACCATGCACTCCTCCGCATTGTTTTCCAGCCTGTGTTGGCATTCATTGACGATTTGCAAAACTTTCTATCCATTTTCTGTCTTAGTTTGATATTCTCCAGCAATAATAAGACTCAAGGACTTCCGATTTCACGTTTTGTTAAATCGACACCTGACGGTTGCTTCAAATCGTCGTGTGGGAATCATATCTAATCTCTTTGCTTCAAGTTAGAGGTTTCCTTTAATGCAACGTTTTAAGTGATCAAAATAAAATCATACTTTAATGTCAATAACATAATCCTGTTCATAAGCGAGGCAGGCCTTGTCATCGTAACATTTATTTTCTTGTCTGACGTCTTTATTTAAATTAACAATCAAACGTTATAAAACATGGATTTTCTTGATTACATCTGTATATGTCGTAGCAATTACTACAGTTACCAAATGACGACAACTAGGTATGGTAAGAATGAGTCGGATGAAATGAGGTACCAAAATATGGCATTCAAAAGTGAACTCATGCAAATATTTTCATTTCCAGCAGATAAACGTAATTTGACTATAACAGACTCAAATAGATTGAGCATATCCATCTTTGCCAAATTTTGTACTGTTATGTTAGTTGCATAAAATGAATGCCGTATTGTTGTTTAAGAAAGCTCGGAAGAATGTGAGGAAACCAAAATCTGATGAAAACGTGAATTGTCAACGAGAGGTATTCAAACATTTTTACAAAAGTAAAATGAAAAACGTCCTAACAGTTAACTCAAAGTGTGCAAAACATGATCGAAACACAGCAGTAGTCCTTCCCTGTATTTTTTCTAGAGGCCTCTTCGGATACGCAACATGGAGATGTGATAAATTTTTTTGAACTTAAGCTAGTGTTACACGATGCAGTGATTTGTGAAACATGCCTCCCAACGCCATTGCGAGATAGCTTTCATAACACATGGCAACTTGTAACACCCCCGAATGTCATGAATCTGTGTTCGTTTTCGTTGAGAAAGAGGTTTGTGTCACCGGCATTGCACCGTGTAACACCTGTCGCTTTAAACTGTCTCGCAGTGCGTTGCGAGACAGATTTCACAAACCATTGCATGGTGTAACACTAGCTTTACTCCTAACTGTAACTCGTTTTATATTTTATTGTTTGTGAGGTTATTCCTTACAGATAAATTGATAAACAAAATTGAATAACGATTCCTTTGGCGGTGGCGTATGAACCAGCAAGACTCACTTAAGATTCTAGTACAAACGTTTCATCAACTATAATGATTAAATTTAATCAAAAAAGATAGTTAAAGAAAAAGACGGTAGGGCAGAGTGAATCTCTCCTTACCCAGAACGTCTTCCTGCGATGCTATTTTGGTGAAGGATTGTTTAAAGTATTTGTCTTTATGGCCAGTTGCGACTACCCAAAGATACAAAGCCATTTGAATGTGGCGTGAAGTACAGAATGTGCGCATTAACCGGAAGTAATTTTCCTTAAATATGTTTTAGTTCATGGCCTAAGAGAACTTGATGATGCGAGCCCTATACTCGCTGGCACAACATGTAAATGAGGCCGTATATGCGCACAAGTGGGGTACAACAATTATAACATTGAAAGAAAATCAATAATTAAACATGAAATTCAACAAATGGTTAATTTCTCCCTGTAAATTGATTATTGACATATGAACCCAATTAATGTTTCACGAATACATCATTAGCTACGTCATAGTTCTACCTGAAAGAGAAAGATAATGTACTCAACGATGAGCCATAATGAGCCATATTTTCAGAACACATAAAGAAAATACACAAATGCGCTCTCTTCTTTGTATTAAATGGTGAACCTCCTCTTGTTATGCTGTCGGGTTCCTTTGAAATGCAGTCGACTTCATTGAATTAAAAATCTCAATCAAGAGAAACGAATCATAAACAAAATTATTTTGATTAAATAAGTAAGGCGTAAATCCCAAGCGTTGCTGCTGTTCCTCAATAAAAGCTGAGTACCTGAAATTTTGACCACCAGACTTTCTTCACCCGTCAAGAAAAAGCGCATTCCTAAAATCTTTTCAGCCTACTCCCATGTGTTGTTTTTGTATACATGCATTCATTAACGATTTGGCGGAGTTTCTATCAAGCCAGGATTAGAAATGCATAATGTAGTCATAGAAGACAATATTTGGTGCGTGTTTTACTCTAGTTATGACTTATATCCGGAGAATTTTTCTCAAGTTTGCAGTTCTCCAGCAAGGATAACGAGTCTCATGCTCTTTCGATTTCATGGTCTGTTAAATGGACACACAAACCTCATTTACATTGTTAACATTTTGGGTACGGAACGGCTAAAATTTTGACAAGGGGTTCCGTTATTTTTGGGCGCATTTAAACAGCATAAAGAGTGTGGACTTCTTAAAATTTGGTACCCTTGGCTTAAAATTAAGTCGTGTAGAGCACCTCTGTATTTGTTGGTCTCGGCCAGGCTAATTTGTACCGTCGTGACCAAAATTTGTCGTTTAACCGGCACAATGAATGTACAATTACAGTCAACATCAAGGTGCCGTATACGAAATTAACAGTTAATTTTAGTTGCTACGATCAACTCGTAATCCTTCATTCATTTATAAAAATTCCAACATATACATGTACACTTCCAAGACAAAATTCATCGATTTCACCTGACATAACGGATAAATTAAGAACAGAATGTTACTCTTCGGCAAGAGCGTGGTTTGTATTCTGTTTTAAATAGTTCCCATGTACTAGAAAAGCTCATCAGTGCTGCATTCTTCCACCTCATAATGAACTAAACCACTTGGCTCGTCCAAATCACTCTTTCGTGGTTAAATAAAGACCATCTTCTCGTGTTACACTACATTCTTGTTCGCACTTTTTCCAAAAAAACAAAAAAAACATTTTGATTATTATTCTTAAATACAAAGTGTTAGATGAAATGTAGATGAAATGCCAAGTGGTGGAATATAGCAATAAAATGATACAAAAATAGCAATAAAATTATTTTTGGGCATTAGTCATATTCCAATATACCCCGGGAGTGGTTTCCTTTGCCACCAACTTAATCACTAACAACTTTTATTAAGGTACCACTAAATACCCATGGGTTACGGTGCTCAGAGAACTCAATTGCTACCATGTGTAGCTTTTATAATTTTCGCTCTGTGTGTGTTAAGCAGATGTAGTCTGTTGGAACTGTGGATTGTGACGATTGTGTGTTGTGACGGTTGTGTGGATTGTGTGTTTATTGTGACGAATATTTCTGTCCCATATTAGTTGCATTGGTAACTAATATGGGACAGAGATAAGGAGAATATGCAATATGACTCTGATGTTTAAATGTTGGGTTAAATTATGAGCCTTATAAAGACATACTTTGAGCACATGCACAGTCCTTTGGTGTAACTGATGAAATTTCCAAAGTCAGAATACGGTACCATGGTAACAGTAAAATTATAACCTCTGCACATGTTGGTTAGAGGTTGCAGTTAAGTGATGCTGATGCAATTACATTAAATGTACTTCAAATGTTGAGACTGAGTATCATTATTCGGGAATGGAATGACTAAGTCATTCAGAATTCTCAAGGAGGGTTGATGAATTCTTGCATGCATTTAATAGACTTAGTGATGATTTTGTATCTCTCTTGTGCAACATAGTTATTACAATACCCAAGAATTATTAACATGAAGTGTACAAAATAATATTTACCACCTATGACAAACATATATTGAGAGTAAAACCAGTGTAATCATGAAATCCATACTTATTAATAGTCATAAGCTTTGATTGGCACAATAAATATCAATGAACCATTAGTGAAAATCCATCAAGCAGTAACAAAGAAAATTAGAAATGATTATTTTTAAATGGATTAGCCTGATGACTTAGGTCCTTGTGACAAAGTAGAGTGCAGTGATGATGTCCATATTAAGTGAAAGTAAATTTTTGAGTGTTGATATCATACATTTTAAGACACATCCAGAAACAGTTGCAAAACATGCAGTTTTTGGGCCTTCAACTGGCAATGAAACCTGTGACACTTCAAATCTAGCACAATTAAATGCTGTGACGTACTCTTCCATGGTAACGACATAGTTACTATTGAATTCTAAAAACAATGATACCCATACAATTGCTAGCTAGACTGCAGTTTAGTGGACCCACTGTGTCACTGACTGGTTAGGATAAGGGTTTGTTGTATGGTTAGTGAGCTGGCAGAATGGGTCTCTGCATTACTTGGGTCTGCTAACTGCAGTGCCCATTTTTATTGAACAAAACTATTTTCCTGACATTTGATACATTACGTGATTTAGTATGAAAATTGCAGATCCATACGATAAATTTGTACATGACTTTCATTAAAGATTGGTAGACATGTTTAACATTTAAATAAAATATAATAGGGCTGTTTGGTGCATAAATGGAATACCATGATATTGACTGTTATTCTAATCTACTGCGCAATTGATTCAGTTTAAGATATCAAAATAAATTTATCATGCCAGCTACTTAAATCTGGAAGTGTCAGACATTCCTGAGAATCCCAAATCACATCATTGAAGAGTGTAAACTTAGCATGCAATTGGTAATGAACACAAAAGACTGGTGTCTAAAATGGCTGCTTTGATTTTATGCAATCTTCTATCGACCCACCTGAAATGGGGATATTATGATACATATAAAAAAGTGGAGGAGCAATCTGAAAGAACTTTCTATATTTTGTGGTACAGTACCACAGTTTAGCAGACCCATCTCTTAGTTAGTCTTTTGCCATTGGCTCAGTAAACAAGAAAAGGAGCTTCTGGCATGACATTTATACAGCAAAGCTCAGTGATCCCACAAGTAGGTCTAAAATCCCATTAGCTTATCAACTGAAGACACTGTATCTGGAGATTTAAAAAAGATAAGGTTAGAAAACTTTGCAAGAATTTTTACTCCAGAATGGCTTCCTTATTGATCTATATGTAGTGGTAAAAATCCCACTGACATCATTATATCACCACCAACGTTTCGGATTTACTTCCACACCAAATTCAAAACCAAAACCCAAGCCCACACCTAACCTTAAACATTACCCCTAAACATTATCCCTATACCTTGCACCTAAACTCCATCCCTGAACCTTTTCCTTAACCCTAACTGTAATTAAATGTGGATAATAAGAATAAAGATTGCTTTCGTCTCATTACGATACTCATTGTCTCTTTAATTCCAAATAATCAAATATTTTCGCATGCTTTGGGGTGTGCAACTTTCCAGCTGCAAAAGCTGCCTCATTTGTGCTCTGAGCTAGGAACAAAGACTGGCTACAAGGTGGTTTTGTTAATCTACCATGTAGCCTTAGATTTCGATTCATGCATATATTATTAAATCTATAAGAACAAGTAAAAAGTTTTAAGTTCAGAGTTTACTTTTTAGTTTTTCAGTATAGCAAGTAATAATGCGAACACATAGCTTACAAGTTCTGAACCAGTCAGAATCAATATGATGTCACCATTTATAGTTCATCAATTCTCAAGAACAACATGAAGGAAATTTTCCCTTTTTCAAGTGCTTGCTCTGGTGCCTACTTGTACTTGATGTGCTTCCTTCATTGTTTTTCACAAGTAAACTGGGTTTTGAAGCAAACAGAAGAGAACTAAGCTATCTAAGAGTTACCCCATCTATTACAAATGTTCCCCAGATTTACAAAAATAAACAACTAGAAGAGTCAAGCAGATGTTTAAAAATTTACAAAATCATTATTCACAAGATAAATGAAAGGAGCATGCAAGCAAAAAGGTTTGAGATTTTGGCAACGACAGATGCAAAATCAAGTACGTGTGACTTGTGTCCATTCATGACTTGAATCCACTGATATGCTGCTCTCAAAGAACAAAATATAATTAATGACAAAGTTGCCAGTGCTGGAGAGAGTGTTGGAGAAACAACCATGATTCTATGAATGTCAATGGTGAATAATAACAACTGCACTATTTCAAGAAGAGTAACTCCTGCAGATATTGCTCATTTGATGTTTAATTAGGACCATTAACTAAATGGAAAAGACAATGAAGATAACACACAAACATTCCAAACCAGAAAAAATTGGAATACCGGTACCGGTAAAATTATTGGGCCAAAGCAATACTGTTTTAATTTCTTCCTACCTCTTTACATACTGTACATGTAACTATTACATCTATATGTGCATAAATTATGCATAATTATGCAATTGTACTCTACAATCAGTGGATACATGCTTTTCATGTATGTGTCACTGAATGTGAATGTGCATGACTGTGTACTAGTTTATACCTTTATATCTACTGTATGTGTGAATGTATGTCTGTGTCATTGGGATAATCGGTGGATAGACAAACAATATGGTGAATTTTTTAACCCTTTATAAATAAGACTTAGCGTGACAACTCTGAGGGCCTCAAGGGTTTTAAAGATTTAAAACCAATCAAAAGCCCATACAGACTTGTGTTGAAACCAAGCCCTAATCATTCCATTGACCTCAATTGTGACCATAAAATATATCTTTTCACCACATAAGGCATTAAAACAGCATGTTTTTTGACACACTTTGTGTCCTTGTAAAAGGCGAATGTGTCCTTGTAAATAGAAAAGTGTACTAGAAAATAATGTACAAAAATGTTTAATATAATTTCCATTTGTGAATTTGAAATAGTTATTGTTTTTTAAGTATATATAATGCTTGGATTTAAAATAGTATAATCCAGAGACCAGGGTTTTCTGTCCGAACAAAATTCTGGAAGTCGCTGAGCCCTGAGCCCGAGTGCCGACTACCGTATTGCAATGAGCCTGCTCTGTAATTTCAGCGGTTGTTTATATCAAACCGTGTTCAAGCATTGCGAAATTTGAATATGCCAGAACTTTGAGAGGTATGTGCTTTTCTTATTTAAATCTATAAATTTGTAATGCAAATCTATACCATTCGTCCTTTAAAAGTGAATCAGTGAAGGAAAGAGAATATGTATTTACAATGAGCATGTATCTTTAATAGTTTCATGGCCAAACTTGTGGTGTCTTTCGTGGTCATTTAGACCAGGCTGTTTATGCCTCGTTACGAGAAGCAGGCTTGCCGTTTCTTCTCTGCCGATCTCTTGATGGCAGTACAAATTCTTTGATTGCTGCTTCCGTCAACTGTTTAGCCGCGACGCTCTGCCTCCAGTGTGAGGAAGTGAGTATACCGTTGCTTATGATTAAGACAATCAACAATGACCTGTAGTGCCTATGTTATGGCATCTCAGGTACCTAATTTTAAGCGGTGGTGGCGATTATTTCTGGCAGAAAACGTACGACTGATATTTGTCTCAGCCAAAGACCCCTAGTACAAGGGTCGACTTCTTAAGATGTTCGAGGGGGATATCATTTCTTTTTACAAGGCCAAGGCAAGAGGTTTAATGTACACCCCCCCCCCCCCCAATCCATTGCTACATTAAAATGCTACAAAATCAAATTTATAGGCCAAGTAGTTTATAGATATAGAAATTTCTAGCAAAAAAACACAATAGCTGTTACCACATTTGACATTTGGTACAGTACATGTATTTGCATACATGAATCTAATTGTCTGAGCTTTCTTTTTTCATATCTTGCACTCCTGTAACAACCAGGGGTTTTTGAGCACAACTTCTCATGACATGCGTTATAGTATTCGAATTAATCAGAAGAGTAGAAAACAAAAAATTGCGAAGAGTTAAAAATCTGGAATGTAAAATAGTTTGAGATGGAATTAATCTAAAGTCTTCATTCTTCAAAAAACGACGAGATAAACAGTACTCTTCCATGTTTGTGTAGAAAAATTCTTTATCAACGCTCGTGTTTAAGTGAAGTAGTCTTTTTACATTTATATTACAGATTTGCAGCCTCTGGTGATGGAAAAATTGCTTATATGAAAGGAAAAAACTGAGGATAGTCAAGAAGAGTACGATTGCTCATCGGCAAAATATAGTAAGTTATGTTCTAATGATTCTTCAGACGAACAGGAGTCACAGATATCTGTGTGACAAGGTCATTATCCCTGACTGTAACCTATTTGAGTTTTGTCAAAGCTACCTAGAAGCAGTGGCAACCCCATCAATTCAGGATAAAGGTCCTAGAAGCGTCTTGAAGCAAATTGTTGGTATGGAAGAAATGAAGACTTTAGCCATTGCCTTGTCAAGAGTAAATGCAGCCAAACCTCACTCGGCTGATGTGGAGAGACTGATATCAAGATACAATATCCTGAAGTCACCAGCGAGAAGCAGACTTAACACAGATACCCTTCACAACTACATTTTCATTGGATGCAATCTTCCACCGCTTGCAAGTTATGATGCCAGACCTGCTGTTCGATGCTGGTTAGTAGATACGAAGAGAAGATCGAGTGCATCGTCTAAGTACAAGACATAAAATTGGTTCAATGGTGTCTTTTTTGAGAACAGCGTTGGTGACGACGAGATCGACATGTAAGAGTTGTCAGAAGGAAGCAGACAAGAAGGACATCACTTGAAACCGTTTTTGGTTGATATAAGAATTAAAAAGTTCTATAGGAACCATCGGACCGTGCTTTGCATGGCTGTGCTTTTATTAAGGCTCACGATTTCGGAAAAAACATTTGATATTTCTTTAGTTATTTCGCCATTACTTATTTTAAGAGTTAATGATAATTTGATTGTATAAACGATGAACGAAATAACATTTCAGCTATATCTAGGTTTTCCCAACATGTTTCTAGTTTTTCTGTTTATGACAACTTCAAAGTCTGGTTTTCACTACAACGCAAGCATAAGCGTAAGCTTCCGTTTTATGGTTGCGTTTATGCTTGTGCCTACAAATCAGTGATGCTTACGCTTACATTTGCGGCTAGTGAAAACCAGGCTTAACGAAAGCCCTCAAATCTGCGTACCACACGTTTAAGTTCCAAGTGATTGTTGCCCCTGAAGGCAAAGTGTGTCCTTGTAAAAATTCCTTATTTTAATGCCTGCACCACATAATGATAAAAAGGGATTAAAATAAAATGAACAGACAAGATTTACCTTCAAGTAGTCTGGTGTTAGCCAATACTTCCAAAGCTATTGTAATAGGTGCACTGGGTTGTGAATTTTGCTCTCTGGCTGGATACTTGATAGGCCTGATGGTAAAAAGTTCAAAAAGGAGCAGTTAGGGATTGGATATGTTAACTTTTTGGTTTACATTTGACTTTTCAGTTAACTTTTTACTCTGGCCAATGCTTTAATGGAAGGTAATTTTTGTCAACAAGAGATGTTTCTGACAAGAAGGGGTTAAGAATACCTCAAATCATTTTTTAACTTTTAGAATTCTTTTGGCTAATGCCAGATGATTTTACTTATCAAGGGGAGATGTCTAATGGGAGGGGTTAATAAGAATACTAGGTTTTAATCTGTTAACCTACTAACATCTGGCTCTGGTAAAGCAATATAAAGTGTCTCACTTAGTCAGACTAATTCTGAATGAGTATGGTCATACTTAAAAAGCAACAGGGTTAGGATAGGATTCAACCCTTTAACTCTCAGTTGTTTCCACCAGCAAGTTGAGAATAGTTCAACATTGGCAAGAATTAAATTCTCAAGGAGTAGTCTGTATTTTCCGGATTCTAGCGCATTTTGAGATTTTGTGAAAAATAACGCATTTTCAGAATGATCAAAATTGACCAAGTTTGGTGACGTTATCAAAATTGACCAAGCTTGATGACGTCATCAAAATTGGCCAAGCTTGATGACGTCATCAACCTTTGGTCTGGATTCTAGCGCATTTTGAAATTTGGTGAAAAATAACACATTTTCGAAATCAACAAATTTCAACACATTTTCAGAATTGGTGAAAAATAACTCATTCTCAAAATTGACAAATTTCATCACATTCTCAAAATTGACAAATTTCATCACATTCTCAAAATTGATAAATTTCATCACATTTTCAAAATTGACAAATTTTATCGCATTTTCAAAATTGACAAATTTTATCGCATTTTCAAAATTGACAAATTTCATCACATTTTCAAAATTGATAAATTTCATATAAATAAAAAATGGGGAATTGTATTTCAAAAACAAAAAGTAACAGTCAAAACACCTAGTGGTTTAGAAGACAAAAATTTAGATTTTAATCTAAATAAATATCCTCCAATAAATTTTAGAAAAATTAAAAAAAGTGGTCTTAGAATCGGTGCCCATGTTGATATTGGAATGAAAGATTTTGAAGCAGGAATGACGTTTGGGAAAAATAATATAAATGAAATTCAGTTTTCAGAAAATAATAATCATTTAAAATTGCTAAAATCTTTAGAAAATGAATCAGAAAGCAACTCAAAAGAAAAAGATAAAATAATAAATACACTTATGAGTAAAATAATCAGAAAAGACGGTGTTGATTCTTCATCTTCAGAAGCTGTAGAATAATTTTTAATTTTATAATAAAATTTATATTATAAAATTATTTACTCACTTGTTGAAGGTTGATTACTTGTTGGAGGTTGATCATTTGATTTTTTGCTTTGTTTTTTAATAACATGTTTTCCAACTGTAACTCCACCAGATAATATTCCAAGATATGGTAAATATAGACTTAATTTTTCAACTACAGATTTTACATCTTTTTTTAGTAATTTATCTTTCGCCAGTTCTTTTTCCAATTCTTCACTGCTTTCAATAGCTTCTAACCCACCCAATAAATCTGCAAATTTACTAATTAGTAAATCGGTTAAAAATACATTTGCTTTTTCCGATTGTTTTATTTCATATTCAGTATAAATTTTTAATATAACTTTATCATTTGCTTTTTTCAAATTTTGTACCGATTGACTAATTTCACCATCTTCAGATAATTTTATCAATTCTTCGCGTTTTTTCATTACTTCTTTTTTGTTAGATTGCGTTTTTTCTTGATCATCCGATGCGGATGAATTTGATCCATTTGCGGGATTTCTATATGATCACTCATTTCATGTGTTTCACTCATTTATTTTATAACCAATTGGAAAAATTAAATTAATTTCCAAACATGAATATTTTTTAGTTTTCAAAGTTTCTAAAATTTTATCCAATTCTTCGCGGTTACTTACATCTAAATATTCTTGAATTATTGTTGTCATATCTTTTTTATTCGGATTATAAAATGTGACTAATTTTGAAATATTTTCTCTAAATGGTTTTGCAATAGATGTTAATTGTTGTGTAATTACAACAATAGAAAGATTATAATGTCTTGCAGAAAATCCTAATTTAACCAACTCACTTGTTCTATTTTTAACACTTTTTCCACTTGCGCAATCATCAAGAATAATAAGACTTTTAGTTCCTTTTGAAAAGTTAACTATAAATTTTAACCAATCTTCAACATTATCTTGATCACAAGGAATAGCAATAAAATCTTCATCTTTATCATATTTCCAATTTTCATAAGTTTTATTCCATTCAAATGTAGGACAAATTAGAAAAATATAGTCAAAATAATTTTTATATTTATTTTCTATAAAATCTAAAAGATATTTTGTTTTTCCACAAGCAGTCATTCCAACAATTATCATATTAAATGGTTTTTCATCTTTGTTTTGATTCATTTTTTATTTTTAATTTTGTTTTCAAAATTGAATTGAAGATAAATCTTTATTCACAATGTTTAACAACCCATCACTTATCACAAATATATAACACATTACATTTGCAGAAATAGCAGTTTTTTTAATTTCTAACAATAGTCCAGACTGTGTGTTTACTAACTTTTTACCATTTCCATAAACAAAGTTATCATCTAATGTTCTTAAATCCACGCATAATGCAAATGAATCTTTATAAAATTTTTTAATACTCATAACTGAATCACAACCACCACCTCCGGACCGCAAGCGGTATCCACAGTGAAATATTCGAAATGCTTCTTCAAAAAATCTTCTTTTTGTCATACCTTGAGAATATATACTATTTGGTACTCCTTCAATAGAAATTTTAACTTCTGTTATATTTGGATAAACAAATTCTTCACTATCTGTGATAGTTTTATTTCTAAATAACAACACAACTGCTTTCATACTTTTCCGTGGGATATTTATGGTTTCATTATGTAAAGTCGCGTCTTTATCCCATTCTACTGTTTTCATCAAAGTTACATAATTATATGACAATGATCTTCCTTTGGTGTAATTTGATAAAACATCAATTGCCAAGTCTTGATTTTCAATTGTTTCATACTCTAATTCTAAATTTTCCAATGTATACCCGCCAACACTTTCTCCGCTTTGTGCAACCATAATTTCACTAGCTTTTGGAAAAGTTAAAATATATTGAAAATTGTTAATCATTCCATAAGGAGCATATAATCCATGATCTGAAAGTATTTTTTCTAATTTTAAACACTGTTTTGTTCCATAAATATCATACATTAATTTATCAGAAACTTTTTCTGCATTGCCACTTGTTGCTCCAGAGTCATCTTTTGAAATTAATTTTCTAAGATTCTCTCGAGCGATGCCGGATTCAATCATATCTGCTCTTTCAAATTCAGGTTTCCAGAGATCTTTGTAAATTTCTAGTAAAGATTCTCCACTATTATCGTAAACAATTTCTCCAGCAAATTTAATAACCAATCTTTTCTTTAATAATTTTGATAAATTATTCAAAAACCACGATTTAGTATTTGCATTTTTAAAATTAAATAACAATCTTAATGAATCGGGAACAAGACACAAATTAGGGTTTAATTTTGGGATATCTATATAAAGGTCTTCTTCTGGATTTACTGAATTCGGATTTAAAGTTACAACATGTCTTGTTCTGTTTCCTTTAATTTCACTCATTTTTGATCTTTTATATCCTGGATATAATTCGTTTATTCTATTCATTTTTTATTATATAAAAATTAAAAATTTTTAGTTTTCTTTCTATGTTTGTATTCCTTGTCCTTCCGGTATTCATTGTATAAAAAGTAAGTAATTGCAATAGCTAATATCCATAGATTTTTAGCAAGAAAAGCATTACCTTTTGCACCCCATGATAATATTTGAGAAATTAAATTTAAAACTGCTGAAATGACTGCACCAAAATTTTTACCTATATTTGCAATTGCTTTTCCTAAACTTCCAACCGCTTTTGCACCTTGTTTTAATGCGTTTCTTGCAGCTATAACTATTGCTGTAATTATACTTGCTACAAAAATAGCAACTGCTGAAAGACCTAACAAATTTTCTTTTTACCATTTTTTAAATCTTTCTAATCTTCCAAGGTCAGATTGTTCAGCATTTTCATTTAAAATCCGTTTTCCTTCTTCGCTGGTTGGTCTTATATTATTTTCAAGTCTTATTTTATCTGCTTGAAGTTCTGCAATTTCTGAAAAACTTTTATATATACTTTTTTTGGTTTCATCTGTTTCTGAATTAGCTTTATCTTCCCAATATTGATGCTCTTCATAAAATGCTTTAATTTTTCCTATAACTTGCTCCCGTCTTTCTTCTTCTGTCAAATTAGGGTCAATATTTTCCAAATATACTAAACCTCTAAATTCTCTTAATTCATCTCTTTCAAATAATGCTCGTCTTTGATCCCGTTCATTATTAATGAGTAATTCAAGTTTATTTTCTTTAATTATATTATCAATTTTATTTTGAATTTCTAAAATAGAATCATTGGTGATAGTCTCAAAAACTTCCTCATCGGGGTCGTTGGTTTCATTATCTTCATCTCCAATTATTTCTTGGATTGCTGCTCTTGGAGTTTTTTTATATTCTTTGATTGCTTCTTTCATATAATTATTAAATTCTTTAACATTTTCCATATTTTTTCTAACAAATAACTCTGGTTCATTGTTGGTTTTGACATTACCAATTTTTTTACCTTTGAAATTGATTGAGACGTTTCCATTTTGGTCTTTTTCAAATCTAGTATTTTCTAACAATATGGTTGAATTTTGACCATTTTTCTTTTCAAGAGTAACATTAAATATTTTTTTGAAAGATTTTTTTATATCATTAGTAATTACTCTCTTTATATTTCCAGTAACTTTTTTTAATTTTGATAACGCTCCAGTTTTAACTCTATTAAAATTGTTTTCTTGACCCTCCCGGTTTCCTGTGTCTAATAAACTAGCACGTTGATTATCTTCAGGGTTGTTTCCTCCAAAACTTGTTTCCCCGTCCTCACGGTCCTCACGGTCTTCTTCTATATTTCTATTTCTCATTTCAAAACATTTGGTCCAATCATAGGATTTCCAGAGAATAAAGTAATACAAGCAAATACATTAACAGAAAGTGACAGCGTGGTAAATATTAATAACAACTTGGAATATGTAAACATATGCTGTAATATGATTGATAAAAGTAAAAATTTTGTAAATGGTAAAAGAAGTAATGTACTTATTCAAGTTCCAATTGAATCTGAACAAACACTAAAAGGAAGTGTTTCTAAAATTTATCCGCCTGAAGAAACAGGAGGAATAAAATTATCAAATGGAATTTATAATGAATTAATATTCAAAGTAGAAGGAAACCATGGTAGTGGTCCACAAGGTGGTTCATCATCTGTTGGAAATGTTTTATTGGAAATTATTATAAAATAAATGAGTTTATTCTATGGATATGAAAAAGTTAGCGATAATATAACAACAGGGGGTCTCCCAACAACAGGAGGTACAATGACCGGTAATATTAACATAGGCTCAAACCATACAATAACATCAGTTGACCCAACAGAAAATGCACATTTAGCGAGGAAGAAATATGTAGATGACAAAGTGAGCAAAGCGAAAGGTTCAGGAAATTTATCAGAGGCTTCAGAGGGAAACCCTTCGGCAGCAAAGCTGTATTTATTAAAAACTGGAGGCACAATGACGGGAAATATAAGCATGGAAAATAACAGAATTACAACAACTGTGAATCCTGCGAGTGATAAAGACCTTTGTAGGAAAAAATATGTGGATGATCAAGATTCTAGAAAATTATCAGTGACAGGAGGAACAATGTCGGGAAATATTGTAATGGGAAATAATAAAATTGAAACAACTTCAGATCCCGCAGGTGATAAAGATCTTTCCCGTAAAAAATATGTGGATGACCAAGATTCTAGAAAATTATCTTTGACAGGTGAGGATTAGGGTTAGATTTAAGGTTAGAATTAGAATGTTAACCCTAATCCTCATCATGACACTCGCGGTGATTCTAAATCTTTGAACTATTGACATTTCAGGATTGCCTAGAATCTGTGATAGGATATCAAGCAAATAAATATTCTTAATATTTCAAACCCAATCTACACACGGTTACCTAGTTTCAGTGGTTACGTTCTAGTGCCGACCCTCTCCCTAACGCAATTGGGGGCAAGGGAGTGGTTAGAATTAATAGACAAGGTCCCTGAAAGGGAGAGGGCAGAGAGAAGTAAACTGAATAGAAAATTAAAATCCAACTTAATATAAAGGTGACATACCATGACACAACTTGGATCCGAATACCTGATTTTAAACTTATATATTTTTTTATTTTAAAAGGATTTTTCAAAACTTTGGTATGCTAAGGTCCATGGCTGTGGTGATTTCCTGAGCCGACCACATGTTTCTACTATTTTTGCTGTTTGAAGGAGTCCCCCTTGACAAATATCAAACACGGGGAAACACCATTTGCTCACAGTTCATATCAAGGCACAAATAATAATGTTTGAGTATTAAGCACCCCCTGAGTATTAAGGAATAATCCAAATGCAAGTATCGAGTACTTACAGGTTTCAACTGCCGAGCACACAAGTACGTCTCTCTGTATGGAGTACTGCAGTGTTCAGTGATAGACTTTTTGCATAATTCCATATCACAATTCGATTACTTTTTCCTCCTAGTCATTATCAAACATTCTGAACACTTCATTTCCTGGCCTCAAGCTACGACAGCTTTCGGAACGAGATTCTGATCATTCAAAAACACGAACGATTCAAGTCAAGAGAAAGCAAAACTTTTTATGCCTTTTACATATTTTGAAATACATTATCAGGTCTGATGAACTTGCGTGCGTTCAATGGCTCAGTTCGAGCACTAGCAAAATTTTGATAATACGAGCCGAGTATGAATACGAGTCTTTAAAACATGTCAGGGATGGTACTCAAGCCGAATATTGTGATCGAGTATCCTGGGTGTGACTGTTTTTTTCTAAATTACCTAAGTTTTTTTTCCAATTTTTGATGATGATCTCAAAGATACTTTTCAAAGAAAAGAGAAAGAAAAAAAATTGCTCTTTTATTGCCATTAGTGTTAAGTCATTTCGTCCAGCCTACACACGCAAAAATGCAGGACTTGCTCATGGTTTTTCAAAGAATACTTAACAACCACAGGACTCACTACTATAAATAGCCTACTTGTGTCCTGAATATAAGATCTGTCAAAACAAAAAGTTCTTTCTTTCTTCTCTTCATCGTAAAAATAACAAATCTTTGACTAGAGGAGAACTGCCAAGGTAACCCTGTGGTCCACGGTCCCCCTAAAAATCTCTGGGCCATCCTAGCAGCCGCCCCAACTGGTGGAGTAATGTAACTTTCAAGTACATTAAACTTAAACATTTGCACAACAGCAGGTGGACAAGATTACATATTTAAGTGTTCCAGATGGACCCAAAAAATGTTTAAGTTAGGTCACTGTCGGCGATTGCGATCATGGGCGGGAAAAGCGGATGTGAAGTAGATGCGAGAATCCTTTTACTTGACTCAAACCTGATGGAGGAGCACGAAAGTGGAGTGAGGAAATGCCTGACAATTCACGCCAACCAGGAAAAGGTTTAGAGTTCTCGCTTCTACTTGCCTCCACTCTTCCTGCTCAAAATTGTTTTGCCAAAGGAGGGGGTTTCGCACGAAAAATATTTCGGGGGTTTTGGTCGCCTTATCCGAAAACGTTTTTACGAATATCCTAAATACATGATTTTCTAACACATCAGGTGGGATTTAAAAGCTATTATTTTGGGACAAACAATTGTCTTTCTAATGTATAATCTTTGCAAAATGCCATTGCTTGGTCATTTCCAGGGGGATAATCCGCTTCTGAGTCCATGTGATGGGGGTGGGCAAATTCCCCCATCCCCTTTTGTTGGAAATCCTGGTCAAAGGTTTGCCATTTTAAGACAGAGAAAAGAGGAAGACGTTTTCTGTCTTGTTGTATTTGAGTAACGAGCAGCCTGTTTTCAGAATTGACTTTTGAATATCAATCTTTGTATTTAAATAAAAAAATGATAAATAATTAAATAATTAAATAAATAAATTAATAAATAGATAAATAAGTTATATACATACATATGATTTATTTATTTATTTATTTAATTATATATGTACATATATATATATATTCGTCAAAATCTAATCCAAATTGTTGTGAGCTCAGACATTGTATTAAGATTTTTGAAATGATAAAACATCGTCAAAAACCAAGAGTTAAACACATTATCTTTAATGAAATTAAATCCCTCTCCTGAAATCTTCAGAAGCTGTATACCACACTGGCCTAAATAATTGCTTAAGTGTGTTTTTGAAGTAACTCAATAAACGGTAAGTTTCAAAGTCCATCGATGCTAAATTTGACTAAATTTCCGTATCTTCAGGATTTCTCGAAAGTTCTAATGCACTAGAAAATCGTCGAAACCCGTGGATCAACCCTTGTACCTTTTTTGACAAAATTTTTCGACCATCGAAGTTTCACCAAAATGTTATGGAAATTAGTTCAACTAAATGGAAAACTACATTGTTTAATTGTTACGGCTAAATTTTCACATTATGTGCTAATCTTTAGCTTTAACTCTTTCCCAACCCAAACTCTAACCCCAACCATAACCCCAATCCTAATCCGAATTTTGAACTGAAGGGGGTAGTAAAGGTGGTAGTTAACCATAAAATTTGCAAAAATTTCAAAATTTTTTAAAAAATTTTTTACGTTACTGAATTAAAGTGTAACTAATTTTTCATCCCTCAATTTATTTTGACTATATTTGAATAGTTTGTTTTAACAAATTCATTTATTTGGAAAGGTGTCAAAATTTACCATAGCAACAGTATCAGATATTTAGGAAACATGAGAGCTTGGATATATTGAAGTAGATGAACGATCTTCAAGCTCGATACTCAGAAAATGATATCTGAGCCCCAAACGGTCATCAGAGCGTCTAACCGGTCATCAGAAGGTTGCGGGTTCAATCCCCGTCTGGGGCTCAGATATCATTTTATGAGTATCGAGCTTGAAGATCGTTCATCTACTTCAATATATCCAAGCTCTCATGTTTCCTAAACATCAAAACTGCTTCAATCATTATCAATATATAGTGGTTTTCAATATATGTGGCTTCCGCACATATACAGTACTGGCCAAAAGTTTAGAAATTTTTCCAATTACACTAAAAAATAGAGAGAATTCCTTTTTTCAAGAGAACATTTATTCTGAAAATGTAGTTTATTATTCAGCTAACAAATGTATTATTGTACAATCAATAAATTCATCAAGAAGTTAATGTTTGATGTGATAACCCTTACTTTTGATAATGTTTTCAATACGGCTAGACATAGAATCTGACAGGTTTTTACGCAGGTTTCTGTCAATATCTGAATGCCAAACGGATTTGATGACAGTTTTAAGCTCGTCTAAACTGATCAGGTTTGTTTGAGAAACCTTTTTCTTGATGATAGTCCACAGATTTTCAATTGGGTTCAAGTCTGGCAAGTTTCCAGTCCATTTCAGTACTTCAACCCCTTTTCCTTCCAACCACCTCATAACAACCTTTGCTTTGTGGCATGGCGCTGAATCCTGTTGAAATGTCTTACACCCGTGAAGTCCCATAAAATTGAATAGATGATCATCTAGAACACCAACTTACTGCTTACCATTTATTGTGACAACTTTTGGCAGGAAATACAGGCCACCACACACTTTAATGGAAAAGCAACCCCATACCATAACAGATGGTGGATGTTTTACCGTTGCTTGAATGTACTGTGGGTCAGTTGGTGAGGATCCAGGTGGTCTGTGCACAAATGGTTTGTAGAACGGAAATTGTAAGAATGTGGACTTATCTGAAAACATAACTTCCCCCAATCATCTGATGTTCAGCGCCTGTATCTGCAACAAAATTCCAGTTTCTGCTTTGCCATCCTTGGTGTTAGTAGTGGCTTCTTTAACGCTTTTTAGACGGGTAAATGCATTTTAGTGTTAAGACAGCATCGTATTGTTCTCGTGGATTAAGTGGATACATCAGCAAGTAATAGTATTGAATTTTTTATTTCTGACGATGTAATTGAGGGTTTTCTCACACAAAGTCTTCTCATATCCCGGTCCATTCTTCCTGTAGTCTTCCAAGATCTTCCGCTTCTCTTTTTTGGCAAAAAGCTCTCATTTTCTTTGTAGGTGTGGATGATTCTGCTGACAGAAGCTGCAGATAGTTTAAATCTCTTTTGATATGTTGCAATTCTTGTAACCTTCTTCCATCAAAAGTATAACATTACTTTTCACAATCTCACTGATTTCAACTGCCTTTCCCATGATGACCTTCGGCTGCTTCTACCAATTAACTCACTGAAGCTGAAGTGCAGTTAAGTAACCAGATTTAAAGCCAATGACTTGTGGGATAAATTTTGTATGAAATAAAGTTACTTATTTTCTATTTTTGTCTCACAAACTTTGTCTCAAAATGTTAAAAAACTCCGTTCCACTCATGAAAAGAAAATTTCTAAACTTTTGGCCAGTACTGTATATATCGAATTTGCAACTTAGCTCGCCATCTGAGTCTCGGTAGCTCAATGGTTAGAGTGTCTAACCGGTCATCAGAAGGTTGCGGGTTCGATCCTCGTCTGGGGCTCAGATA